>OY992534.1:43711034-43968234 GCA_963921185.1 Dasysyrphus tricinctus
TGCTCTAGCATTTACTCATTTACCTACATATGGCTTTTTTTAAACAAATTTTATCTTCCTATGAACCTCAGATCCCAGCAGCTGTTCCATCAACTTCGGTTGATTTAAAAACGGAAGATATAAAAGAACCTATACCAGAAGTGATTCCTCAGCGGGCAAGCAGAAAACGTCGAAATGCTGATATGGAAGTGACTAAAGATATAAAAACTGATATAACTGATGATATTAAACCATCAACAACCAATATTTCTAGCAGTGCTTCAAAAAAGAAACGTATCAAATTAAGTAACACCGCAGAAACAGAAACTAAAATCGAACCTGGCGCAAAGCCTGGTCCAGCATCAAAGTCAACGCCAATCAATACAAAAAAAGAACCCGCTACAAAGGTAACACCAAAAGCAGAACCTCCTGCGAAAATTGCATTATCTAAAAAAAGACTCAAAGCTGAACCAATACCAAAAGTCAAAGAGAATAAAAAAGAAATAAAAAGCGCAAAAATAACAAAGCTAATGAAAAAGAAACTGAAAGTAGAAATAGCACCAGTGGTGGTGCCAGTACCAGTACCAGAACCACAACAACCAACAAAGAAAAAGCAACTTGAGTTAATTAAACTGAAAAAGCTTCCACAAGTAATTGTAAAAGCAGAGAAACTCAAAAGAGGCATGTTAGATACAAAAATGTGAGTCAAAGTTCAAAGTAAAAGATTTGTTATTCCAAAAAAAAAACAACATATTTTTTCCTTATCCTTAATCAATTTTATTTAATTTATAAAAGAGGAGACACCGGTTGCAACTCAAAATCCAAACCCCGCACCAGCTCCATCGTCAAAAACTAAATCAAAAACTAAGGAAAAATGCACGATTTGTAATGAGGGATTCGTTAACAAAATTCATCTAGATAAGCATGTAAAAGCAACTCATATCCCAACTGTACAGCGATATATCATTGTGTCCATTGCAAGGAAACTCTTAAAAAGAACATGGAAATAAAGAATCACAATTTGTGGCACAAACTCTCGAAGATTCCATTCAAATGTGGAAAATGTTCCGAAACCTCTTGCAGTATATATACCTACACCAAGTAAGAAAACTCCTGTAGTTCAGCGCAGAATTTGTATTGATTTATTTTTTGCTTATTTTCAGACATATTCGAGATTGCAACCAAATTGCCTATCTCGATTCACACATTCCCGACTGGCATTGTCCTGATTGTAGTGGCAACTATGAAACCACTTATCTATTTAATATTCATTCTTGTGTTTCAAAAGGATTAGTCTGTCCGGGTTGTGAAAAATCACTCAAATGGAAGGAGGACTACTTCAAACACATTCCAACATGCGCTGAAGCGTTCCAATGAATTCCCCCCTACATGACATCAAATATTCAAGTCAAAAACGAGGCTGAACTTCCCACATCTCCGGTACCGCCACTTACCACACTGGCCTTGCCAACAACAACAATAACTAGCGTTACAGTACAATCGACGCCATCTACGCGGGTGACACCACCCCAGATGGATTCAACTCAGTGCGTAGTTATTCCAGGCAATATTTCTCTGCATGAAGAACCGGGTTCATCATCACCATCCAAGACAAGTCGTAAGGGCAAACGCATCACAAAAAAAGACCTTAAGCGGTTCGACAAACTATTGAAAAGCACAATGACAACTCTGTTAAGCATTAAGCATGAGCCACCTCAAGGGGAGGAAGCTGCCGTTGTAGAAGGTGAACGACCTTCATCGTATGCTTTTAGAGTATGATTTTAGAGTAAAAACAAAGATGCCTTAAAACTGAATCGGGAAGGTTTAAAACTATTACGTGCCTTAATTGATACAACCAAAGCTCACATTATTCAGCAAGGTGCTGCACCTATTATAAAAGAACTACTGCAAGATAATATGGTGAGTCATTTCAAGCTCTTTAATTTTATACTTTGGCTTTTCTTATATCTACTGTAATTTCAGAACAATGACGCAATTGCTACAGCGGCTCTAGCATGCATTTCCACTTTAACATTAAGGGTAAAAGATAACAGAGTACTGCATTTTTCGAGACTGGCATTGCTGAAGTAATAGTCGAGACAATTAGATTGCATCCAAAAAATAAAATGGTGCAGGTGAGTTATATTGTTATTTTGAATATAGAGCATCCTTTAAACGTATTTTGTTTACTTTCTAGAGGAACGGCGCATGGGCTATAAGAAACATGGTTTGCAGAGCTCGTGATCAATGTGATAGCTTCTTTTCATGTGGAGCTGAGGATCTCTTAAATGCTGCCATGGCTGAACATCCTTCAATCAATCAAGATATCAAGGCAGCCCTTCGTGATTTGAACTGTAAGGTTGATTTAAAAGAAGAATTCACCGGCAAGGCAGAAAAATTCATTTCAAAGGAATAAATACTTTAGTGAATTTGGTTTTAATTTCTAGTATTTACTAACAATTAAGAACTCATATTATAACTGAAAATTGCTTAGATTCGACAGAGAAACAATTAAACTTAGTGCACGCCAGAAACTAAATATTCGAGTAAAGTCTATAAGGGAATATTCAGACACTCAAAATAATTAACTTAAACTTAATTTAATAATAACATACTATTGTAATACTTTTATATGCTACTAAATAATACATTGAACATTTTCAACACAATATACATTATATAACGCATTTAATTCACGTCAACAATAAAATTACTTTCGAGAAACTATTGTAATCTCTAGCTCTTGTTGAGAAATTTGTCAATATCTCCAGATCCATTTGATGGAAATTTTCGTAGTTTTCCTTTTGGGATGTTTTTTTATTTTTCAGCCTTTGTTGTTCTTCGTCAATAAGTTTTTGAGTTCCGCCGAAACCATTGTATGTTAGGCCAGGTTTAAGTGGGGAAGTTAATCCACTTGGTGGAATCATTAAGCGAGGTCTTTTGAAAATCGTGTACTAGTTATATAAATACATAAAAGAAAAAGAAGTAATTTCAAAAATATTCTCAGTCCGGAAAAAAGTCGATACAACTCAAAAAATTATTTATCTACTTGAGTTATTATTATTGTACCATTGTATCCTGCTCTACAGAATTTACAAACCTCTTGTGGGGTTTTCATATTTTAACATATTCAAATTTCATTAAATTTTTTTTTTCGCATAGGTATTTTAAAAATTATATTTTTGTTGAGTTGTGTCGTTTTTCGGATCAATGATGTTGATACTCTTATAATCATTAAGATAAACCTACCTTTTCCGACAGGTCGCTGTTATAGTTAAGCTCTTTATTTATTGCGTTTTCTCGATTCGAAATGCTGTGCGTTTTGATATTTTACTTTTGTTTATTTCATTTGTTTTTTTTTTACAAAAACTCAAAATTTTTCTCAAGAATGTGTTGTCAAACTTGCCTGTATGGAAAGAAAATAATCTGTAGACAGGATAAGAAATTTTCGCACGTTTTTTAATTTCGCTTTGTGTTTACATACGTTTATGAAGAGATTTTAAATTCAATTACATGTTGATTTTTGTTGGATTGGTATGAAAAGATTTGAATCCAATGACGATGACATTTCAAAAACAAATACAAGCAGTGACAAAATAGATTTTGGAGAGTGAAACGTTCTACGGTATATTAAGTAAAAGAATATGAAGAAAATTTGAAAAGAAAAATTTTCTGTTTGAGTGACTGAATATAATTCAAGTTAAAAGTTCAAATGAGCTCAACTCTACTTTTAACTTGAATTATGTATATTAAGGTCGGAAACTGCCTAAATCTGTCTTATTTTCCATACAATTTGTAATGGGTTTACGAAGCTTAAAACTTTTCTAAAGCTAAAAATTTCAGAAATTGAAAAGGGTTGTGTTAGTGAAGCTCAATCAAACCTCGAATAACACGTAATGAAATATAAATTATAGTTAATTCACACGGATATCAATCTAATAATCAGTAGTTTTTCTGTGGGTTATGTTTGAAATCTTTAAAAAGACTAAAGACATCTGCTGCTGGGAAAGATTTCCAGTTTTTTTTTATATACCGTTATGCAGTTGCAGCGAAAATTCGACTTCGTTTCTTTGAACTTTTTTTCAGAGGCTGCCTCAGTAACTCACCTGGCTCCATTTCCGAGTACCCTGCAAAATATATTGAAGAATGATGCTCGCGAAATAAATCAAACCATACAACCCAGCTGCAAAAAACATCGTAATTTAAAGAAAAAACAATACAACAAATCTTATTTGAAACTTGATTTTTATTTATCAAACTTAATTTTAACTATGGTCTTACACGGTTGAATTCTTATTACATAAAAACCAAAAAAAACTAAAATTAACTTGTAAATCCATATGTATATACACTTGATATCAAAATTTAAATTAAAGTATAGGTAATGTATCTGAAGTAAAGATATG
The DNA here is from genome assembly GCA_963921185.1 of Dasysyrphus tricinctus. Taxonomy (NCBI): domain Eukaryota; kingdom Metazoa; phylum Arthropoda; class Insecta; order Diptera; family Syrphidae; genus Dasysyrphus; species Dasysyrphus tricinctus. The sequence goes on from OY992534.1 coordinate 43,715,420, forward strand.
TTTGTTTGTTTTTTTTTTAATTTAGTTTCTTACACATTTTATCCCAAAACACCATCAAATCTCGTACAACTCTGTTTCTTTCATTACTTAGCAAACGGAATGTTTGTCTTCCCATGTAATCAAAAATTTTAAGGTGATCTTCTAGTTCCTGAGTTTGTGTTTCTTCATCCATTACCGCTTTGCTTATTTTTCGTAAGACCTCTGAGCTCTCTCTGAAGAGGTCATTACGCAGCCGATTGCCTTGTTTGGCTGTTGTTGGACACTTTGGGATTTGAGATTCCGTTGGTAATGTGTTGAATATAGATGTAGCTGGTGAAAGTATTTGTGATGCAGGTTGTGGGTTTGAAGATATCAAAATTTCTGGTGTGTTGTCCACGAAATCATAACTGTCGGAGTATGTGGTGTTGATCTCTGACTCCATATATGAGCTGCCTGAAATAGTTGATATTTTGAAACAAAAAATAAGTTTATAAAATGCTGTATGTTGTTAGCATTTCTTTTACCTGTATGAAGGTTGGATGAAGTTGTATTCCTCGACTTTAAAGTGCATCCCAGAAAGTCAAGCTTTGGCATTAGATGCCAAACTTTCTGGGAAACAGCTCCAGACCCCGACCGTGTATTTTTTTCAATTTTTTTCTTTTCCCTCCTATATTTTTTTTTAAGGCTGTAAATCTTTTTTCAATTTCCATGGGAGTTGTGCCGGGAAATATATTTGATAGCTGCATTATTATCCGTTGCTTTTTGGTTGCATCTCTGTAGTCGGTCCTTTTGGTGTCCCATAGGATTGGGTTTTCGCTTATCAGTTCAAAAAGGATCTCGTCGTCACTGTCTGGAAGCATACAATGGATTATTTAACATGGCATAATACGTATGTAATAATTATAAAAAAGTGTGCACCGTCTATCAGTTTACTTTACTTTACGCCAGCGTGTCTATAGTCATATGGAGTCGCTAGGCGTGTATTATATTCAATATTCATATTATAATCAAAATAATAAACAGACAACACAAATTAAACAAACCTTTCCAAATATAACTTAGTAGATCATCCATTTACAACTGTTCTAGACAACCACAGAACACAAATCTAAGGTATTATACTGCGCAGGTTGTCAAAATTAAAAATGACAAGTGAACCATTGATGGCAATTTTCATCGACGGACCATTATTTTCAACTGGTTTCGGTAATATTTAACTTTTATAAAGTCATCCTTGTATTAAAATGACAATAAATTTTTTCACGATTGCCGTATCGACTTGGTTTTGGTGTCATTTGATTCAGCATTCAAAACTACCTTAAAAACATGTGTCATATGCTAAGGTTGCACCAAAGTTAATTTTTTTGTTTGATACACCACAATTCCCCCCCCCCCCCCCCCCTCAAAAAAAATTTTAAATTGGAAATGGTTTTTGAAATAACTTAGAAGGCTTAAATTAAGGCTAAAAACCGCTTCAACCATCAAAATCCACCAAGTAGTTTAGAAATGACAACGCTTTGTATTTAACACTTGCAAGAAATTTATATGAAATTCTTGCAAGTGCTGGATACAAAACGTTGCCATTTCAAAACTACTTGCCGGATTTCGATTATTGAAACGGTTCTCAGTCTAAATTAAGGTCTTCTAAGTTATTTCAAAAACCAATTCCAATTCGAGCAAAGATTTCAAAAAATTGTCTCAAAAAACTATTTTCGTCTTTTTTCGAATTTCAAGAATATGATGATACTAGTTCTATGGGCAAATTTTTCGAAATTTTTGTTTATATTAGAAATATTTTTTCAAATAACTTAGAAGGCTTAAATTAAGGCTAAAAACCGCTTCAACCATCAAAATCCACCAAGTAGTTTAGAAATGACAACGCTTTGTATTTAACACTTGCAAGAAATTTATATGAAATTCTTGCAAGTGCTGGATACAAAACGTTGCCATTTCAAAACTACTTGCCGGATTTTGATTATTGAAACGGTTCTCAGTCTTAATTAAGGTCTTCTAAGTTATTTCAAAAACCAATTCCAATTCGAGCAAAGATTTCAAAAAATTGTCTCAAAAAACTATTTTCGTCTTTTTTCGAATTTCAAGAATATGATGATACTAGTTCTATGGGCAAATTTTTCGAAATTTTTGTTTATATTAGAAATATTTTTTCAAATAACTTAGAAGGATTAAATTAAGGCTAAAAACAGCTTCAACCATCAAAATCCACTAAGTAGTTTAGAAATGACAACGCTTTGTATTTAAGACTTGCAAGAAATTTATATGAAATTCTTGCAAGTGCTGGATACAAAACATTGCCATTTCAAAACTACTTGCCGGATTTTGATTATTGAAACGGTTCTCAGTCTTAATTAAGGTCTTCTAAGTTATTTCAAAAACCAATTCCAATTCGAGCAAAGATTTCAAAAAATTGTCTCAAAAAACTATTTTCGTCTTTTTTCGAATTTCAAGAATATGATGATACTAGTTCTATGGGCAAATTTTTCGAAATTTTTGTTTATATTAGAAATATTTTTTCAAATAACTTAGAAGGATTAAATTAAGGCTAAAAACCGCTTCAACCATCAAAATCCACCAAGTAGTTTAGAAATGACAACGCTTTGTATTTAACACTTGCAAGAAATTTATATGAAATTCTTGCAAGTGCTGGATACAAAACGTTGCCATTTCAAAACTACTTGCCGGATTTTGATTATTGAAACGGTTCTCAGTCTTAATTAAGGTCTTCTAAGTTATTTCAAAAACCAATTCCAATTCGAGCAAAGATTTCAAAAAATTGTCTCAAAAAACTATTTTCGTCTTTTTTCGAATTTCAAGAATATGATGATACTAGTTCTATGGGCAAATTTTTCGAAATTTTTGTTTATATTAGAAATGTTTTTTAAAATAACTTAGAAGGATTAAATTAAGACTAAAAACCGCTTCAACTATCAAAATCCAGCAAGTAGCTTTGAAATGACAACGCTTTGTATCCAGCACTTGCAAGAATTTCATATAAATTTCTTGCAACGTTGGCCAAATGTGATGAACTTCTGTGGTTGTTGTTTTATCTGGCTTCAGAATGATCTTTGTTCGTTCGGTGTTTTACGTGCGAGGCTCTGATGATCAAAATAAATTGACTGAAAGCTGTGTAGGACGAAATGGTTTTCAGTTAATCATCGTAAAGATTGAACAACATCATTGGAGGTTCGGTTGCCTTCAAAATAAAATTTTGCATTACAAACATAAATAGAATAGGTACATAATTTAAGCACAGAAAAACTAAGACCTGCGACCTAGTTTCCAAAAATTCTATCGCCTTTCACTTGAGACCCAACTCAGCTGCGGAGGTAAGAGGAATATAAACAAAAATCAATTCTTACCAACTATTTGTTTGATAGTCCCGTAGAACTCTGTTGGATCTTCTCTGCTTGCTAACAAAGAAAACACCCTTCTTCCCACAGACTAGCAAGACGCGGTTTGCGTTATTTTTGGATGAATCCTTTTTCTTGAATCCTGGCTATTCTTTCGCTACGGAGATAGCGATGATTAACTTTTTGCGTTGTTCTTGGACGAATCCCTTTACTTGAATCCTGGATATTCTTTCGCTACGGAGATATGCAGCGAGATGATTAACTTTTGCTAGATTAATGTTTTTTTATAGATTTTTTTTTGTTTTTATTTGTCCAATTTGCTTTTTGCTCCAGAGCACTGTTGGAAGGATTAGTTATAAAGTCTTAATCAACAAAAAAGATTTTTTCTTTTCTTGGCTCCTTCTGGACGGTTCACATTTCACAAACAAAAAGAAATTACAGCAGAACACAAGATAAATTTGGGAAATGCGTACCATTTATGGCCTTTTCGATTGGCAATCCGGAACAGCGATTCGATACGTGTGAACGCTTCTCATTTCGATTCTGAAATCAAATTCAGAACAATTTTCTGTTCTTTTCAGAACAAGAACTGTCATTCTGTCCCCAATCGAAAAGGCCATTAGTTGTGAATTTGATGAGACATTTTTTTTCTTACCTAGTTTTCCACAGCGAACATAAAAAAACAAAAAAAGACGAATCTAGAATGTTTTGACGCGATGGGACGGGATAAATGGATTTCAATTGATGTTATACAAAAATTAAATTACTTTTGACTGAGTTTTTGGTTAAAGTTTAAAGATAAACCGCTGCTGAATTGCACCAATAACCATCTATATTTTATTTTCCTTTTTTATGTTTTGTCTGATTCGCCGATATACGTTTTCACATCACAACAAAACTATGTACTTGAAAAATGCATTCAAATCAAACAACAAAAAAAAAAACATGTCGGAGAAAAAGGCCAGTTCAGCTAATAATTATCGATGTGAGTGCCATCTATCCGTAAGCTTCTTGAAATATTTGTTTAGATGTAGTAGTGTTTCACTTTTCTACAAAAGTAAAAGTTAAGGCCTAACTACATTCAATTCACTTTTGTACAAAAGTGAAAAAATATTTTCTCTTTTTCCAATAAACTACTCAATCCTATCTTTTATCTCAAGTTTTCAAAAAGTAAAAGTTAGAGCGTTCCTAACTTTTACTTTTGTAGAAAAGTGAAACACTACTACATCTAAACAAATATTTCAAGAAGCTTACGGATAGATGGCACTCACATCGATAATTATTAGCTGAACTGGCCTTTTTCTCCGACATGTTTTTTTTTTTGTTGTTTGATTTGAATGCATTTTTCAAGTACATAGTTTTGTTGTGATGTGAAAACGTATATCGGCGAATCAGACAAAACATAAAAAAGGAAAATAAAATATAGATGGTTATTGGTGCAATTCAGCAGCGGTTTATCTTTAAACTTTAACCAAAAACTCAGTCAAAAGTAATTTAATTTTTGTATAACATCAATTGAAATCCATTTATCCCGTCCCATCGCGTCAAAACATTCTAGATTCGTCTTTTTTTGTTTTTTTATGTTCGCTGTGGAAAACTAGGTAAGAAAAAAAATGTCTCATCAAATTCACAACTAATGGCCTTTTCGATTGGGGACAGAATGACAGTTCTTGTTCTGAAAAGAACAGAAAATTGTTCTGAATTTGATTTCAGAATCGAAATGAGAAGCGTTCACACGTATCGAATCGCTGTTCCGGATTGCCAATCGAAAAGGCCATAAATGGTACGCATTTCCCAAATTTATCTTGTGTTCTGCTGTAATTTCTTTTTGTTTGTGAAATGTGAACCGTCCAGAAGGAGCCAAGAAAAGAAAAAATCTTTTTTGTTGATTAAGACTTTATAACTAATCCTTCCAACAGTGCTCTGGAGCAAAAAGCAAATTGGACAAATAAAAACAAAAAAAAATCTATAAAAAAACATTAATCTAGCAAAAGTTAATCATCTCGCTGCATATCTCCGTAGCGAAAGAATATCCAGGATTCAAGTAAAGGGATTCGTCCAAGAACAACGCAAAAAGTTAATCATCGCTATCTCCGTAGCGAAAGAATAGCCAGGATTCAAGAAAAAGGATTCATCCAAAAATAACGCAAACCGCGTCTTGCTAGTCTGTGGGAAGAAGGGTGTTTTCTTTGTTAGCAAGCAGAGAAGATCCAACAGAGTTCTACGGGACTATCAAACAAATAGTTGGTAAGAATTGATTTTTGTTTATATTCCTCTTACCTCCGCAGCTGAGTTGGGTCTCAAGTGAAAGGCGATAGAATTTTTGGAAACTAGGTCGCAGGTCTTAGTTTTTCTGTGCTTAAATTATGTACCTATTCTATTTATGTTTGTAATGCAAAATTTTATTTTGAAGGCAACCGAACCTCCAATGATGTTGTTCAATCTTTACGATGATTAACTGAAAACCATTTCGTCCTACACAGCTTTCAGTCAATTTATTTTGATCATCAGAGCCTCGCACGTAAAACACCGAACGAACAAAGATCATTCTGAAGCCAGATAAAACAACAACCACAGAAGTTCATCACATTTGGCCAACGTTGCAAGAAATTTATATGAAATTCTTGCAAGTGCTGGATACAAAGCGTTGTCATTTCAAAGCTACTTGCTGGATTTTGATAGTTGAAGCGGTTTTTAGTCTTAATTTAATCCTTCTAAGTTATTTTAAAAAACATTTCTAATATAAACAAAAATTTCGAAAAATTTGCCCATAGAACTAGTATCATCATATTCTTGAAATTCGAAAAAAGACGAAAATAGTTTTTTGAGACAATTTTTTGAAATCTTTGCTCGAATTGGAATTGGTTTTTGAAATAACTTAGAAGACCTTAATTAAGACTGAGAACCGTTTCAATAATCAAAATCCGGCAAGTAGTTTTGAAATGGCAACGTTTTGTATCCAGCACTTGCAAGAATTTCATATAAATTTCTTGCAAGTGTTAAATACAAAGCGTTGTCATTTCTAAACTACTTGGTGGATTTTGATGGTTGAAGCGGTTTTTAGCCTTAATTTAATCCTTCTAAGTTATTTGAAAAAATATTTCTAATATAAACAAAAATTTCGAAAAATTTGCCCATAGAACTAGTATCATCATATTCTTGAAATTCGAAAAAAGACGAAAATAGTTTTTTGAGACAATTTTTTGAAATCTTTGCTCGAATTGGAATTGGTTTTTGAAATAACTTAGAAGACCTTAATTAAGACTGAGAACCGTTTCAATAATCAAAATCCGGCAAGTAGTTTTGAAATGGCAATGTTTTGTATCCAGCACTTGCAAGAATTTCATATAAATTTCTTGCAAGTCTTAAATACAAAGCGTTGTCATTTCTAAACTACTTAGTGGATTTTGATGGTTGAAGCTGTTTTTAGCCTTAATTTAATCCTTCTAAGTTATTTGAAAAAATATTTCTAATATAAACAAAAATTTCGAAAAATTTGCCCATAGAACTAGTATCATCATATTCTTGAAATTCGAAAAAAGACGAAAATAGTTTTTTGAGACAATTTTTTGAAATCTTTGCTCGAATTGGAATTGGTTTTTGAAATAACTTAGAAGACCTTAATTAAGACTGAGAACCGTTTCAATAATCAAAATCCGGCAAGTAGTTTTGAAATGGCAACGTTTTGTATCCAGCACTTGCAAGAATTTCATATAAATTTCTTGCAAGTGTTAAATACAAAGCGTTGTCATTTCTAAACTACTTGGTGGATTTTGATGGTTGAAGCGGTTTTTAGCCTTAATTTAAGCCTTCTAAGTTATTTGAAAAAATATTTCTAATATAAACAAAAATTTCGAAAAATTTGCCCATAGAACTAGTATCATCATATTCTTGAAATTCGAAAAAAGACGAAAATAGTTTTTTGAGACAATTTTTTGAAATCTTTGCTCGAATTGGAATTGGTTTTTGAAATAACTTAGAAGACCTTAATTTAGACTGAGAACCGTTTCAATAATCGAAATCCGGCAAGTAGTTTTGAAATGGCAACGTTTTGTATCCAGCACTTGCAAGAATTTCATATAAATTTCTTGCAAGTGTTAAATACAAAGCGTTGTCATTTCTAAACTACTTGGTGGATTTTGATGGTTGAAGCGGTTTTTAGCCTTAATTTAAGCCTTCTAAGTTATTTCAAAAACCATTTCCAATTTAAAATTTTTTTTGAGGGGGGGGGGGGGGGGGAATTGTGGTGTATCAAACAAAAAAATTAACTTTGGTGCAACCTTAGCATATGACACATGTTTTTAAGGTAGTTTTGAATGCTGAATCAAATGACACCAAAACCAAGTCGATACGGCAATCGTGAAAAAATTTATTGTCATTTTAATACAAGGATGACTTTATAAAAGTTAAATATTACCGAAACCAGTTGAAAATAATGGTCCGTCGATGAAAATTGCCATCAATGGTTCACTTGTCATTTTTAATTTTGACAACCTGCGCAGTATAATACCTTAGATTTGTGTTCTGTGGTTGTCTAGAACAGTTGTAAATGGATGATCTACTAAGTTATATTTGGAAAGGTTTGTTTAATTTGTGTTGTCTGTTTATTATTTTGATTATAATATGAATATTGAATATAATACACGCCTAGCGACTCCATATGACTATAGACACGCTGGCGTAAAGTAAAGTAAACTGATAGACGGTGCACACTTTTTTATAATTATTACATACGTATTATGCCATGTTAAATAATCCATTGTATGCTTCCAGACAGTGACGACGAGATCCTTTTTGAACTGATAAGCGAAAACCCAATCCTATGGGACACCAAAAGGACCGACTACAGAGATGCAACCAAAAAGCAACGGATAATAATGCAGCTATCAAATATATTTCCCGGCACAACTCCCATGGAAATTGAAAAAAGATTTACAGCCTTAAAAAAAAATATAGGAGGGAAAAGAAAAAAATTGAAAAAAATACACGGTCGGGGTCTGGAGCTGTTTCCCAGAAAGTTTGGCATCTAATGCCAAAGCTTGACTTTCTGGGATGCACTTTAAAGTCGAGGAATACAACTTCATCCAACCTTCATACAGGTAAAAGAAATGCTAACAACATACAGCATTTTATAAACTTATTTTTTGTTTCAAAATATCAACTATTTCAGGCAGCTCATATATGGAGTCAGAGATCAACACCACATACTCCGACAGTTATGATTTCGTGGACAACACACCAGAAATTTTGATATCTTCAAACCCACAACCTGCATCACAAATACTTTCACCAGCTACATCTATATTCAACACATTACCAACGGAATCTCAAATCCCAAAGTGTCCAACAACAGCCAAACAAGGCAATCGGCTGCGTAATGACCTCTTCAGAGAGAGCTCAGAGGTCTTACGAAAAATAAGCAAAGCGGTAATGGATGAAGAAACACAAACTCAGGAACTAGAAGATCACCTTAAAATTTTTGATTACATGGGAAGACAAACATTCCGTTTGCTAAGTAATGAAAGAAACAGAGTTGTACGAGATTTGATGGTGTTTTGGGATAAAATGTGTAAGAAACTAAATTAAAAAAAAAACAAACAAACATATCTTTACTTCAGATACATTACCTATACTTTAATTTAAATTTTGATATCAAGTGTATATACATATGGATTTACAAGTTAATTTTAGTTTTTTTTGGTTTTTATGTAATAAGAATTCAACCGTGTAAGACCATAGTTAAAATTAAGTTTGATAAATAAAAATCAAGTTTCAAATAAGATTTGTTGTATTGTTTTTTCTTTAAATTACGATGTTTTTTGCAGCTGGGTTGTATGGTTTGATTTATTTCGCGAGCATCATTCTTCAATATATTTTGCAGGGTACTCGGAAATGGAGCCAGGTGAGTTACTGAGGCAGCCTCTGAAAAAAAGTTCAAAGAAACGAAGTCGAATTTTCGCTGCAACTGCATAACGGTATATTAAAAAAAAACTGGAAATCTTTCCCAGCAGCAGATGTCTTTAGTCTTTTTAAAGATTTCAAACATAACCCACAGAAAAACTACTGATTATTAGATTGATATCCGTGTGAATTAACTATAATTTATATTTCATTACGTGTTATTCGAGGTTTGATTGAGCTTCACTAACACAACCCTTTTCAATTTCTGAAATTTTTAGCTTTAGAAAAGTTTTAAGCTTCGTAAACCCATTACAAATTGTATGGAAAATAAGACAGATTTAGGCAGTTTCCGACCTTAATATACATAATTCAAGTTAAAAGTAGAGTTGAGCTCATTTGAACTTTTAACTTGAATTATATTCAGTCACTCAAACAGAAAATTTTTCTTTTCAAATTTTCTTCATATTCTTTTACTTAATATACCGTAGAACGTTTCACTCTCCAAAATCTATTTTGTCACTGCTTGTATTTGTTTTTGAAATGTCATCGTCATTGGATTCAAATCTTTTCATACCAATCCAACAAAAATCAACATGTAATTGAATTTAAAATCTCTTCATAAACGTATGTAAACACAAAGCGAAATTAAAAAACGTGCGAAAATTTCTTATTCCTGTCTACAGATTATTTTCTTTCCATACAGGCAAGTTTGACAACACATTCTTGAGAAAAATTTTGAGTTTTTGTAAAAAAAAAACAAATGAAATAAAACAAAAGTAAAATATCAAAACGCACAGCATTTCGAATCGAGAAAACGCAATAAATAAAGAGCTTAACTATAACAGCGACCTGTCGGAAAAGGTAGGTTTATCTTAATGATTATAAGAGTATCAACATCATTGATCCGAAAAACGACACAACTCAACAAAAATATAATTTTTTAAAATACCTATGCGAAAAAAAAAATTTAATGAAATTTGAATATGTTAAAATATGAAAACCCCACAAGAGGTTTGTAAATTCTGTAGAGCAGGATACAATGGTACAATAATAATAACTCAAGTAGATAAATAATTTTTTGAGTTGTATCGACTTTTTTCCGGACTGAGAATATTTTTGAAATTACTTCTTTTTCTTTTATGTATTTATATAACTAGTACACGATTTTCAAAAGACCTCGCTTAATGATTCCACCAAGTGGATTAACTTCCCCACTTAAACCTGGCCTAACATACAATGGTTTCGGCGGAACTCAAAAACTTATTGACGAAGAACAACAAAGGCTGAAAAATAAAAAAACATCCCAAAAGGAAAACTACGAAAATTTCCATCAAATGGATCTGGAGATATTGACAAATTTCTCAACAAGAGCTAGAGATTACAATAGTTTCTCGAAAGTAATTTTATTGTTGACGTGAATTAAATGCGTTATATAATGTATATTGTGTTGAAAATGTTCAATGTATTATTTAGTAGCATATAAAAGTATTACAATAGTATGTTATTATTAAATTAAGTTTAAGTTAATTATTTTGAGTGTCTGAATATTCCCTTATAGACTTTACTCGAATATTTAGTTTCTGGCGTGCACTTAGTTTAATTGTTTCTCTGTCGAATCTAAGCAATTTTCAGTTATAATATGAGTTCTTAATTGTTACTAAATACTAGAAATTAAAACCAAATTCACTAAAGTATTTATTCCTTTGAAATTAATTTTTCTGCCTCGCCGGTGAATTCTTCTTTTAAATCAACCTTACAGTTCAAATCACGAAGGGCTGCCTTGATATCTTGATTGATTGAAGGATGTTCAGCCATGGCAGCATTTAAGAGATCCTCAGCTCCACATGAAAAGAAGCTATCACATTGATCACGAGCTCTGCAAACCATGTTTCTTATAGCCCATGCGCCGTTCCTCTAGAAAGTAAACAAAATACGTTTAAAGGATGCTCTATATTCAAAATAACAATATAACTCACCTGCACCATTTTATTTTTTGGATGCAATCTAATTGTCTCGACTATTACTTCAGCAATGCCAGTCTCGAAAAATGCAGTACTCTGTTATCTTTTACCCTTAATGTTAAAGTGGAAATGCACGCTAGAGCCGCTGTAGCAATTGCGTCATTGTTCTGAAATTACAGTAGATATAAGAAAAGCCAAAGTATAAAATTAAAGAGCTTGAAATGACTCACCATATTATCTTGCAGTAGTTCTTTTATAATAGGTGCAGCACCTTGCTGAATAATGTGAGCTTTGGTTGTATCAATTAAGGCACGTAATAGTTTTAAACCTTCCCGATTCAGTTTTAAGGCATCTTTGTTTTTACTCTAAAATCATACTCTAAAAGCATACGATGAAGCTCGTTCACCTTCTACAACAGCAGCTTCCTCCCCTTGAGGTGGCTCATGCTTAATGCTTAACAGAGTTGTCATTGTGCTTTTCAATAGTTTGTCGAACCGCTTAAGGTCTTTTTTTGTGATGCGTTTGCCCTTACGACTTGTCTTGGATGGTGATGATGAACCCGGTTCTTCATGCAGAGAAATATTGCCTGGAATAACTACGCACTGAGTTGAATCCATCTGGGGTGGTGTCACCCGCGTAGATGGCGTCGATTGTACTGTAACGCTAGTTATTGTTGTTGTTGGCAAGGCCAGTGTGGTAAGTGGCGGTACCGGAGATGTGGGAAGTTCAGCCTCGTTTTGGACTTGAATATTTGATGTCATGTAGGGGGGAATTCGTTGGAACGCTTCAGCGCATGTTGGAATGTGTTTGAAGTAGTCCTCCTTCCATTTGAGTGATTTTTCACAACCCGGACAGACTAATCCTTTTGAAACACAAGAATGAATATTAAATAGATAAGTGGTTTCATAGTTGCCACTACAATCAGGACAATGCCAGTCGGGAATGTGTGAATCGAGATAGGCAATTTGGTTGCAATCTCGAATATGTCTGAAAATAAGCAAAAAATAAATCAATACAAATTCTGCGCTGAACTACAGGAGTTTTCTTACTTGGTGTAGGTATATATACTGCAAGAGGTTTCGGAACATTTTCCACATTTGAATGGAGTCTTCGAGAGTTTGTGCCACAAATTGTGATTCTTTATTTCCATGTTCTTTTTAAGAGTTTCGTTGCAATGGACACAATGATATCGCTGTACAGTTGGGATATGAGTTGCTTTTACATGCTTATCTAGATGAATTTTGTTAACGAATCCCTCATTACAAATCGTGCATTTTTCCTTAGTTTTTGACGATGGAGCTGGTGCGGGGTTTGGATTTTGAGTTGCAACCGGTGTCTCCTCTTTTCTAAATTAAATAAAATTGATTAAGGATAAGGAAAAAATATGTTGTTTTTTTTTTGGAATAACAAATCTTTTACTTTGAACTTTGACTCACATTTTTGTATCTAACATGCCTCTTTTGAGTTTCTCTGCTTTTACAATTACTTGTGGAAGCTTTTTCAGTTTAATTAACTCAAGTTTCTTTTTCTTTGTTGGTTGTTGTGGTTCTGGTACTGGTACTGGCACCACCACTGGTGCTATTTCTACTTTCAGTTTCTTTTTCATTAGCTTTGTTATTTTTGCGCTTTTTATTTCTTTTTTATTCTCTTTGACTATTGGTATTGGTTCAGCTTTGAGTCTTTTTTTAGATAATGCAATTTTCGCAGGAGGTTCTGCTTTTGGTGTTACCTTTGTAGCGGGTTCTTTTTTTGTATTGATTGGCGTTGACTTTGAGGCTTTGTGCCAGGTTCGATTTTAGTTTCTGTTTCTGCGGTGTTACTTAATTTGATACGTTTCTTTTTTGAAGCACTGCTAGAAATATTGGTTGTTGATGGTTTAATATCATCAGTTATATCAGTTTTTATATCTTTAGTCACTTCCATATCAGCATTTCGACGTTTTCTGCTTGCCCGCTGAGGAATCACTTCTGGTATAGGTTCTTTTATATCTTCCGTTTTTAAATCAACCGAAGTTGATGGAACAGCTGCTGGGATCTGAGGTTCATAGGAAGATAAAATTTGTTTAAAAAAAGCCATATGTAGGTAAATGAGTAAATGCTAGAGCATGCTGTAAGGCGAACAATATAAATTCGGCAATATCATCGACATACCACTCGGGCAGTGCGGCAAATGCATCTGTGGGCTTCACAAAGGAGCATTAACTTTGGAAATAAATGGACCTTCGATTTTACGCCCTTCCATTTGGTACAATAGGAATTCACAAACAGTCGAATAGAAGTACATGCAAGACGTTATAAGTAGGTGAAACACAAGAAAATGGGATCCGATTAAAAAATACTTTTTATAGTTAACAAATTTTTTGACAGCTTGTGTGAATACCAACTTGAAAACTCTAATTTCATACGCTTTTTCACAAGAAGGTGTCGCAAGCATATGTGTGTGTTTACACTTTTGCACTTTTTGCAAAAAGTAAGTTGAATGTAGTTAGGCCTTTACTTGTTTAAGTTACTGATAACTTCACTCATCCTGAATTTTTAATTTTCGAATAAAATAAAAGTTTTAATTTAACACTCTCCAATGTAAAAATCAAAAGTAAATGCAATATTTTGACAAAACTAAAACAGCTGACTTTCGACTGAAAATTCAGATTTTTTTGCATTCAACGTAATAAAATTTCTGAATTTTCAGATCTTGCAGTGAATGCGCCCATAGTTAAGTGCCTTTCACATGAGCTGCGAACTGCGAATGCGAATAAATTTGTTTAGGCAATTCCAATCGCAAATATCAACAAATAAGTGTTTTAACTTATCAAAAAAGTTAATAAACGACCCAATCTACAATTTTAAAAAGAAAATACGAACACAAATTAGTTTAAATTGTTAAATTAAGCATTTTTATATATTCTACACGACCACCGAGATATTTTCTGCGAACTGCCAAACACTTATTCGCAACCCACAACATCAAGACGCATTCCACAAATCTGCGAATGAAAAATTCGGTCGAATTTATCCTCAATTTTTTTTTAGCACACATTTAACTGATTTATTTGTATGACTTCGCGTCTGTCGGCGACCACTCATGTGAAAGTGCCTGCTTACACGTGAAGAACGAAAGTGTTCAGATGTGAAGAAAATTATTCTGCAGACTTTGTTCTCCTCTTTGTGTTTTTCGTATTTTCATAATGAAAGACACGATTTGATTGGTTGGATTGGATAGTAAAAGCTACACAAAAGAGAACGTCAATTTTCTACACCGAATATTTTCAAATATTTAAAAATATTTCATCCCCCTCCCTCTTCTGCAAGTTCCCCCGCTCACCATCACAAATCGCAGAAAATGCTTTCTTCACGTGTGATCAGGGACAAAGAAATGTCAAAGCTCACGACCATTCGCAGTTCGCTATTCGCAGCTCATATGAAAGTCCCTGATCACACGTGAAGAAATTGAAGCATTTTCTGCGATTTGTGATGGTGAGCGGGGGAATTTGCAGAAGAGGGAAGGGGATGAAATATTTTAAAATATTTGAAAATATTCGGTATAGAAAATTCACGTTCTCTTATGTGTTGCTTTTCCTATCCAATTCAACCAATCAAATCGTGTCTTTCATTATGAAAATACGAAAAACACAAAGAGGAGAACAAAATCTGCAGAATAATTTTCTTCACATCTAAAGGTAGAACTAGAATAGTCGAAAGCCAACTTAAGTGGTCATACGAAACCGAGCGAAAACAAGAAATTTATATGACGCGCACATAATTGCGAAGTGGAACTTTTCGTTTAGTTTTCGTTAACTTTTGCCGTCGGAAGTGAGAGCGCTCAACGACCGCTCTTTCGTAAGTGGGCGAATGCAAAATCAAAATGGTGGAAGCAAACTAACAAGAACTTGGCGCTTGGTGCAAAGTTTTCAACTTTTTTTTTCTGTTTGATGAATGAATGAGAGAAGTCAAAACCATTTTCTTTTAATTAATTTATATCACATAGAATTTTAGTGGTTTTGCAAAATAAATAATTAAAAGCTATCACTCTGCGCTGTGAATAAGTATAATGAGAAAATAATCATTGAATAAACAATTATTTATTTTTTGTTCACTTCCAACCACTTAAGTGCATTATGGGCCATTTATGAAATTGACGTTTCGGGAAGCTACTTTTCGGTCGGTTTTGACATAAGCTTCCGACAGCTTCCGCCTATTCTAGTTCTACCTTAAACACTTTCGTTCTTCACGTGTAAAGGTAGAACTATAATAGTCGGAAGGGCACTGAAGCTAATGTCAAAAACCAACGAAAAGTAGCTTTCCGTACCGAAAAAAGGGGAACACACCCATAATGTAATTATTATCTATCTCTTTTTGGCACTCCTATTTCACCAAATGTCAGTTTTACTTAAGTGAGGTGCGCTCCGGAGCGCACCTCACTTCCGTAACCAAAGTTGAACGAAACTTGACGAAACGCTCCACTCCGCAATTATAGTCACCGTCATATGCCTTCCGTGTATTCGCTTGTTTTCTTCCGACCACTTAAGTGCCCCTCCGAGCATTATAGTTCTAGCTTAAAAGTGCCTAAAGGCACTTTAAATTGCTGGGTGCGTTCATGGGCAAAAATCTGAAACTTTGAAGCTAGAACTATAATGCTCGGAGGGGCACTTAAGTGGTCGGAAGAAAACAAGCGAAGACACGGAAAGCATAAAGCTAGAAATATAATGCTCGGAGGGGCACTTAAGTGGTCGGAAGAAAACAAGCGAATACACGGAAAGCATTTGACGCGACTATAATTGCGAAGTGGAGCGTTTCGTCAAGTTTCGTTCAACTTTGGTTACGGAAGTGAGGTGCGCTCCCGAGCGCACCTCACTTAAGTAAAACTGACATTTGGTGAAATAGGAATACCAAAAAGAGAAAGATGATAGTAACATTATGGGTGTGTTCCCCTTTTTTCGGTACGGAAAGCTACTTTTCGTTGGTTTTTGACATTAGCTTCAGTGCCCTTCCGACTATTATAGTTTTACCTTAAGACGCGGCTATAATTGCGGAGTGAAAGATTTCGTCAAGTTTCGTTCAACTTTGGTTACGGAAGTCTCAATAACATTCAATTCAATTCAATTAAATTCCGACTGTTATAGTTCTACCTTAAAGCTAGAACTATAATGCTTGGAGGGGCACTTAAGTGGTCGGAAGAAAACAAGCGAACACACGGAAAGCATATGACGCGGCTATAATTGCGGAGTGGAAGGCTTCGTTAAGTTTCGTTCAACTTTGGTTTCGGAAGTGAGGTGCGCTCCCGAGTACACCTCACTTAATAGCCATTCCACACTATCCCACTGATTATTAACACATGCCAAAAAAGTGGGAAGAAATCATGTATAATAGTGTGGAAACAAAATATGACATTTCATCACACACGAATTGACAGCGCATCATGTAATTGAAAGTCAATTACATCACCAAATTTCTTCCCACTTTATTCTGACATGTATTAATACTTTGTGGGATAGTGTAGAGGCACTTTAAGTAAAACTGACATTTGGTGAAATAGGAATGCCAAAAAGAGATAGATGATAATTACACATAGATTGGCTGCGTTCAAACACCGAACTAAAGCGATCTGTGCCTACGTTCTGTAACTTAGGCGAGAACTTCTCGCATCGAGAAAACATGGAACACAAAATCCCAACGTTTCTCGACTTGGAAAAATAAACTGTGTCTGTATCTCGTGAGAAACATCTCTTTTGATTTGTCTTTCCATTGGAATATCTACCGGAAACTATGTTATTGGCAGTTAAAATTCAAATATTTAAAAATATTTGTATTTTAATCAAATGTCTTATGTAGGTCTGCCGCTAGTATCGCCAAGTAGTCGAAATTCGACCTGACCCTATTAATGTCTTAACGGCAGCATATAAATATAAAAACTAGATTCTGCCCGAGCGATTGGCTATACCTTTCAAATAAAAAAATATGAAAATAAATTGCCATTAAGTCAGTTTAAAAGGGAGATATAGAAATGTGTTTACGTATTAATATATAAATTGTTTTTTGTTTTTTGAGGGTTATTAATGCATTTATTGAAAAAATATCAATCTAAACACATTGATAATATAGGTATATAGATATATCTATGCACTGTACAATTATGCAAATATAATCTATATAATGACGTTCCCATAATTTTGATTCGATACTTTTGGTCTAGTTTCAATTTTTTAAGCTTTCAAAAGCATACCTCACTTAAATGAAACTGAAGAATCTGAAGTATACCACACTTAATTGAAACTGAAGACACTGAGCACTAAAAAAGAAAGATTATTAATTTCACTTAAGTGAAACTGCCCATAGTAACGGTTTGTTACTTTTAGTCTAGTTGAATTTACTCTTGCTTCAGAAGTTATGAGGGCTCTCGAGTGCACCTCACTTAAGTGAACTTAAGTGAAAATGAAAAATCTTAGGTAAACCTCACTTAAGTGAAACTGACAATACTGAAGCACAAAATGGACAAATTTACTAATTTCACTTAAGTGAATTATAGGTATGATCGCCCCTATTTAGGGTCTGTTACGTATCTACTTTCATTCAATTTTGTTTCTGAAGTGAGAGTTCTCAAGCGCACTTCACTTAATTTGAACTAAAGAAGAAAATGATTGATAAGTAGGTATTTCTATATTTGTTTTTAACGCTTATATTTACATTTCCAAACTACCCTCTTTGCTAAATCCAAAGGGAGAGTGTTCTTTTGTTTTTGTTTTGAAATAAAACAAATTACAAATACAAAATATTTGCCATTTCTCTACTTTTAATCGCTTTAATTTTCTTCTCACATGCGTTTTACTTGTCGAGTAATTTTAGCAGTTAAATCGAGAAATTATCTCGACTTTTTTCTTACAGAAACAGTTTAACTCACATTTTTCCAGGCTCTCACAGTTTTACTCATATTTTTCCAGGCTCTCACAGAAATTTTATTCCGAAAAGTTTCAAGTCGAGAAAATCTAGTTACAGAACCAGGCGAACGTGAGAAAACAATTTTAACGCCAATTTACGTCATATTTGTTTTGATTCACGTGTTCCATGCGAGAAATTTCTCGATGCGAGAGTTACAGAACGTAGGCACTGGATAGGTTTGTGTTGTTGTAATCCCTTGTTAAGCTAGAACTAATGCTCGGAGGGGCACTTTAAGGCTGGTATTCACCGAGCGCTCTTAAACGGCTCTTAACTTTACGAGGCTCATAACTTGAAATTTCTTTGGGGTATTCACCAACCACTCACAAGTGTTTTTCGAAGTTCGAAAATGAGAGCCACTCTCTCTTTTTCAGGCATACCCAAACTGTGAAATCAAACTGTTTTCGAACTTGAATGACAGCTGACGTGTCAAACAAGAATGGAAAAAAACCTATTGTGCTGCTTATAAAGTGTATATATTTTTATTTTTTTAAATAATTTATTTTATATTAACTAAGACTATTCAAGTGGCATCAATTAGTTTTTTGAATCCAAAAGCTGCATTTGTTCGTGCAGCTCAGGCATTGGCCATTAACATTTCGGCTGTAAAAAGATTGCAGGATGTGATGTGGTTAGCTATCTCACCGAAGCTGATTACAGTGTTATTTTCACAACCAAATCCAGTCACTTAATTCTCCTCTATGACAATAAAATGGGAAAACATTCTGTGTCTAAACAGAAAATCTACAGAAGAAGAAGATGAAATATCCTATGTTGGATGCAATAATGATACAGAATTTTGCAGTGCTACTACTAATCAAACTCAACGTCCCGGAATGTCAATTTTTTCTCAAAATTCCATGAAATTCTCAGGTATGTAGGAATAATAGAAAATAACAAAAAAAAAACATAAATATACACTCAATTTTATTTATTTTTGAACAAATAGCTGGAGCCAAAAACAGTACAACATACATGCCCCGGTCAAGTTTAGGAAATACTGGTTATAATCCTCATATCAGTAAGTTTCTCGGTTCTCAATCGATAAACAGTGGTCCTGGAAATTTTAAGTGAGTAGTCATGTAACGTTTGTAATAAGATTTATTAAAATTTCATCTACCTTAGCTGAACGAATAGTAAATCGCCTTTAACTCGTTTATAATCCTCTATGGGAGCGCATTCATTATCAATGCAAGATGTAAGAAAACCCGGACAGGCACAACCATCCAAAGCAATTATTCCGGATTATTGTTTGAAACATATATGGACTGAACAAACACTGTCTTACTTAGTTGTCAAAGACATCCTCTTCTCTACCTACATATTTAAATTTCTTTTAAGGAATTTTGTGAAGTTGCAACAAAAGCATTTGTACATATTGATTTGATCGGGCAGACATACCTTTGTTTTCTGCTTCCACGATCTGGGAAACTTCAATTAGTACGAATTATGAGATTCGACGAAGAAAATACACAAATCGAAGGCGAAATATTTTCTATAGCCTATAGCTGCAAAAATCGATGTTTTTAGAAAAAAAAAAACAAAATTAATTTAAGTTATCACAACAAATTTTAGAAAATGAAAATGATCGCAGTTCTTGATCCAAGTGGAACATTAACCTTATACACAGAAAAAGTTTTTGTATCAAAGGCTCACGTTGTTGCTGTTATACCTTCTTCAGTGCCTCAAAGCAAACCATCATGCTCTCCATTTCCAAGGTAAAATTTGCTATATTTATATTTCTATCATAGCATTTGAAAGCTTGCTTAATATTTTGTAGAAGAAGCAGTCTTTTGCCAACAGCTACACAAAAGAATGATTCAAATTTCGATGAAGAATTGCATATGTTATCTCCAGTACATCCACTTCAGCCTTTATTTCCTATTCGGTAAGTGCAAATACTAAAAATTTAGGAAGAAATTGAAAACATCTTCTACTTTGATTTTCTTAGAAGGACCAGTGGCTTAAACCTTCGCGATCCCGCTGGCAATCGTTTAACTCCCACGGGAAATATGTATCGTTTATCACTGCCACTCTTTAATGAAACATACTTTGTTACAAAAAGAACCATGTTGGTTTATGGTGCTGGTGACATTAAAATCACCTAGGATGGAAATGTTCTCCACGAAATATGCAAATTCAAGATCCAACGGCACCGATGATTGCACACGTGCCAGTACAGCTCAAGATGACTCAACTGGTGATGGCACAACTTGTACTGTGCTCCTTATTGGTGAGCACCTTAAACACGCTTTCGCAGAATCGCTTTTGGTAATTCCAAAAAATTTGGCCATCAACATTGGCTACGATTCCTAGGATACCAGCTATTAAACATCCTGTACTCGGAGTTGGATTCTTCGCACTGACCTATAATATGGTTGAGTCACGTAATGATGGTACAAAAAATCCGCTTGATATCTTAGAATCAATGCGCAAAGAACGGATGATATGCTTTGCATCTGGAGATTGGAATAAGTCAGTTATACCTGGATTTTACTTATACTACAATAGCATACAAAATAAAATAATATATCCCGCCTCTAAATCATTTGTGTGCATTCGAAAATGAGTGGGTCAAAGCAGAGATAGCAGCTCAAGAAGCACAAAATATAATTAATAGTTTTATTTGGAGTACACCGCCACTGCAGACATAGTATAATATTCAAAGACAACGAAATTTCTATAAACATTCGCATTTGGAAATCGATGTCAATAACAAAAGGAATGGGGATACGTTAAATATCATATTCTTATGCCACCTGGACATGCCTTTAAAATAATTTTTGAATAGATGACAACGTCTGGGCCGATTGTATACGATTGGATCTATGGGTGGCAATGAAAAGTACAACAATGTGGTTTTAAAATTATGCCAGTACCGGCTGATCAACTTTACGAGCCATTTACTAAAAAATCTAATCCATTAAGGCCCATTTGCTGATACTAAACTTAATTTTTTTAGTAGAATATAAGCGCTTATGTGACAGTTTACGCAGAGGAAATAGTAGAGCATAAGCTTTTTAAGTAGAACACAAAAAATGCTTAAGTTTCGTATCAGCAAACGGGTCTAAGAGGACCTATGTTTATTCCGCTCAAAACTTTTTCTTTCCTTTTTTTGGAAAAGACGAAGCTTTGTTTGCAGAATGTTCTGAAGAAACTCGTGATAGAATGCTATTGTTTCAAGAAGAAATACTAATTACATATGGATTTATGCAAAAAAAAAACATGTTCACTGTTTAGGAATATGTTTGTTTTAATAAGGTGCACCAAAGAAAACGGTACAGATAAAGCTTAATGGATATAATGCAGATTCATTAACAACATATTTATAGGAATTTCTCCCATAGAAACAAAACAGAGTAACTTTTCATTTAAAATATTTTCTTTATTAGCAATTAGATTTAGCAATAAGAGAACCAATGAAACATCCACTTCCAAAATTTGCTGTCGGCTCAGGCTAATATGCTTTCCAGTCAGTACAAATCGTGTTCTTAAAACTTCCAATGAGCGGCAAGGCTAACTTCAGATGAAGGATAGGAATTTTTATAATAATAATAGTTTAATAATAATCTTAACTATATGCTTGTAAGACCTAAGGTTTTTAAATGCAACCTGAACTGCACAGCACTAGTTAGAAAGGGTAGGAAGATAGGAAAGATTTGGCACAGTGGATTGAGATCAAGGTGTTTTTTATTATCTCATTAAATCCCACGGGTGGCGTCCAGTTAAGCTGGGAGAATAAAGAAAAGAATGCTGGTTAGAGTGGGGCTCGAAACCACACCTCTAAAGCGTGGTACACATTATCAAACCTGAGTGTCACGCGTGTTGGATATCAAACCTGCGTGAAAAGCTTCGCGTACACACCTATCAGTTATGTTGGGCGTCAGGCAAAGAAATTCCACTACTCTCAGAAAATTGTTTCTTTTTATTTTGAGGCTATTTCCGCCACGAATCGTGTTAATTCTTTTTTTTTACATGACACCCACGAGCTTTTTCCTATTTTGTTTGCACTTTTTCCGCTAATTCACTATAAAAATTCGTGTTTTGTTCCGTGAATGACGGCTCATGAATGAAATTGTGTACACATCATCGAGCAACCACCCAACAAACCGAGGGTTGTCACGCAATATCAAAAAAATTTGTGAGCAGGCAGTTCTGAGTGTCAAACCATCATTCAGCGTGTACACATTGTCAGTTCGGTTTGATATCCAACATGGCTGACACTCAGGTTTGATAATGTGTACCACGCTTAAGTTAGCAGTCAAGCACCACTGATCCACTGATCTCTATATATAACTGGATAGCGTATCCATACAAAAAAGTAGACTCCATTTGAAGAACTGTTATAAGTGGCGCTGCCTATTTTTTTTTGTTATACTGTATGAAAGTATAACATAAAAAGTGAAAACTGACATCTTCAAACGTCAAAAAGTGAAAAAACAAAAAGGTTTAACTTTTCCGAGTTTAAAATTAATATTCAAGAGAATTCTAAAACTTTATTAAAAATGCGAACTAAAACTGATCCATCTCATGTGGTAAACTTTTCCGAACAAATTTATGGCTTTTTACAAATTCATTCTTAAAGGACACACGAATTACGTCAACGATGTGGCCTGGGAGCATGACGAAGAGTTCCTTGCCTCCGTTAGTGACGATCATTCGTGTAAGATTTGGAGTTCAGCTCACAGTTTTGAAACTGTTACAACCTTCTGCCTGTCTTAGGCTGGTATGTCAGTGCGCTGGCATCCAGACATCCAGACGAACCAGGCAAGGTGTTGGTGGCCGAAAAGAAAGGAATAATACATTTGTACAACGTCCGCTCTCAACAAGACATAATGTCCTTGGAGTCACCGAATGTTCCTGTAATGGGTGCTGACTGGTCGTTACACAATCGTTTGTTTATGACGGCATTGGCTGGGGGAGATGTCATCACCTGGGACCTTCGTAGGACATGGTTAGTCTATCTTATTTTTGTTCTAGATATCGTTAGATGCTAAGCAATGTTTTATTTCATTTTAGTGGACCAGCTGATATTAAACAAATCACGAATACGGAGGACGTAGGTACTGTGAGATTTTTGCCCAACAGTGAAGTTGTCTATGCCAGTATTGGCCGACCCGACATAACTCTAAAGGTATACATAGCTAAATCAACTGTTCCACTTATTGAATCGTCCCTTAAATTATATGGTGGAATGTCGATGTCAAGAATTAAATAAGTTTTTGCTGAGAAAATGTGTTTTTATTTACGAGAATGTGGAGACTTCTAAGATCCCAGAAATATAAAAAAATGTTTTACTGTTAAGTTTTTCATTGATCTAATAATGTATTAATAAAATTCTATTCTGTAATATATCTAATTGTGTTTTTTTTTTAATTTTCTTGGCTTATGTTTTAGGGCTGCTGAATCCTTGATATTGATAGATAGACCAAGATCCCATTTCCAAAATATTTGCTTTATTTGAATGATTGTAACGCATTTAAGTCTCTTTTTAAGTATTCTAACAAGAATCAAAAACCATTTTCAATTCGAAAAAGGATTTAAAAAAATTTGCATATAAAAGCAGTATCATCATTTTTCCACTTTCAAAAAACTCATGAAATGTGTTTTGTATGCAAATTTTTCGAAATATAAGTTTGCATTGAAAATGGTTTTAAGAACAATTTAAAGGACTTAAATTCAAACTCAGACACGTTCCAATCGTCCAAAAGAACCAAATATTTTGGAAATGAGAGCTTGGTCTATCCATCAATTTCAAGAAATTTCTAAAAATTCGTAGAAATTTCTTGATATTGATAGATAGACCAAGCTCCTATTTCCCAACTATTAGCTATACTTAAATGATTGGAACGCTTTTAAGTCTCTTTTTAAGTACTCTCACTAGTATCCAAAACCATTTTCAATTCGAAAAAGGATTTCAAAAAATTTGCATATAAAAGTAGTATCATCATTTTTCCACCTTCAAAAAACTCATGAAATGTGTTTTGTATGCAAATTTTTCGAAATATAAGTTTGAATTGAAAATGGTTTTAAAAACCATTTAAAAGACTTAAATTCAAACTCATATTTCAAACTTATATTTCGAAAAATTTGCATACAAAACACATTTCATGAGTTTTTTGAAGGTGGAAAAATGATGATACTACTTTTATATGCAAATTTTTTGAAATCCTTTTTCGAATTGAAAATGGTTTTGGATACTAGTGAGAGTACTTAAAAAGAGACTTAAAAGCGTTCCAATCATTCAAGTATAGCTAATAGTTTGGAAATAGGAGCTTGGTCTATCTATCAATATCAAGAAATTTCTACGAATTTTTAGAAATTTCTTGAAATTGATGGATAGACCAAGCTCTCATTTCCAAAATATTTGGTTCTTTTGGACGATTGGAACGTGTCTGAGTTTGAATTTAAGTCCTTTAATTTGTTCTTAAAACCATTTTCAATGCAAACTTATATTTCGAAAAATTTGCATACAAAACACATTTCATGAGTTTTTTGAAAGTGGAAAAATGATGATACTACTTTTAAGCCTAGTATGCAGATCGAGCAAAGACAAATTTTATCTCTACATTTTTTTTCTCGAGACAAATTCTGAAGGCGTAGAGATAAAAACAAAAGTCAAATGAGAACAGTAGCGTAGTTATAAATTTGAAAAATTATAAAATTTCCTTAAATTAACATAAATTTGAAACTTTTTCATGTACAGAAATCATATTTCTTCAAAGCATTTACAGAGCAAGAAAAATTGAACGCATGCGCTTGATGGTGAACAATATAATGTGGATGGATGAAAATACCTTTAAAAGATCTGAAATTTTCAGCTTTTACTTCTCTGGAAAAGTCGATTTTAGGGCAATTTGGTTACATTTGGATCAAAATACACTTTCTCCGTCAAAATATAGGTAGTTTGTCTCCCAAATAAAAATATTGAAGGATTGTCTCCTGTCAAAATATATTGAAGGATTGCCACGATGTCAATGGATTAAAAAACCACTAAAAATTCTAAAATTTTTGAAGGTTTTTTACTTCTCCGGGAAAAAGTGGATAAGGGTACTTTTTTGACATTTGGATCAAATTAACTTTTTCCGTCAAAATAATTTGTTCTTCATCTTTCAAGCCATCAACTGTCAAATTCCATTGATGTCGATGGATTTAAAAAACCATGTCAAAATCAGAAATGTTCACATTTTTCCACTGCTCCCAAGATCCAATTAAAATTGCCAACTCGTTTTGGGAATCAATTTAAATTTTTTATTGAAACAAATATTTTCTGTATCTGAAATGTGGCCCTTTTGTACCCTTTCTCATTAGCTACGCCACTGACTGATTTAAAACAGCTGTTCAATTAATTCTATTCTCATTCCATGTCATCATTTTCTGTACGCATTTTATATTTATTTCAGTTTTGCGTCCTCACAACGTCTTATAAATGGAAAGAATGAAACAGGGAGATGATTTTAGTTTATAAAAAGCGAAATATATATAAAACGTCATAATTTGTCCGGAAAAATAATGCTTCGAGCATTCTTTTTCCGCGCAAAATTAAGTGGAGACTTTTTTTTACCTTTTCTCGTACAGCGGTGTCAAGTGTCAAATTTTGCGCTGGAGCTGCGTACCGCTTTGAAAAAAAAAACGAGATAAAATTTGTCCTGGGAAAAATTTTATATGGGAGAAAAATTTTGTCTCGATCTGCGTACTAGGCTTTATATGCAAATTTTTTGAAATCCTTTTTCGAATTGAAAATGGTTTTTGATTCTTGTTAGAATACTTAAAAAGAGACTTAAATGCGTTCCAATCATTCAAATAAAGCAAATATTTTGGAAATGGGAGCTTGGTCTA
Source organism: Dasysyrphus tricinctus (assembly GCA_963921185.1). Lineage (NCBI taxonomy): Eukaryota > Metazoa > Arthropoda > Insecta > Diptera > Syrphidae > Dasysyrphus > Dasysyrphus tricinctus. The sequence continues at coordinate 43,741,397 of OY992534.1, forward strand.
TCTATCAATATCAAGGATTCAGCAGCCCTAAAACATAAGCCAAGAAAATTAAAAAAAAAAACCACAATTAGATATGTTACAGAATAGAATTTTATTAATACATTATTAGATCAATGAAAAACTTAACAGTAAAATTTTTTTTTATATTTCTGGGATCTTAGAAGTCTCCACATTCTCGTAAATAAAAACACATTTTCTCAGCAAAAACTTATTTAATTCTTGACATCGACATTCCACCATATAATTTAAGGGACGATTCAATAAGTGGAACAGTTGATTTAGCTATGTATACCTTTAGAGTTATATCGGGTCGACCAATACTGGCATAGACAACTTCACTGTTGGGCAAAAATCTCACAGTACGTCCTCCGTATTCGTAGATTTGTTTAATATCAGCTGGTCCACTAAAATGAAATAAAACATTGCTTAGCATCTAACGATATCTAGAACAAAAATAAGATAGACTAACCATGTCCTACGAAGGTCCCAGGTGATGACATCTCCCCCAGCCAAACGACAGTCTGAGCTCCTTGGCGAATGTTCTCTCGCAAACAATCTACATACGACTCAATGTGGCCATTTTGCAGGGCAAACTGGACGTTGATACCCATGTTGTTAGCATTCATCTCCATAAGATCCAATAAGCTCTTAGCAACGCAGTTGTCGCTAGGGCAGTAAATCACCAGCCAGTTCCGTAGATTGTTGGTGGCATTTGCCAAAGTTGGCCTGTACCCCGGTCGAAATTTTTTTCCTGGCGAAGAAATGTATGTTCCTCCTCAAACTGACCACTACTTCCCGGGGCGCGTTAGACATCTGCAAACCACACTTCTCGAGAATTTGAAGAGCTGCACAGGAGTTTCGTTCACATTTCGACAGAACTTAAAAGAAATAAACAAAATATTCTATGTTTTTGTACAAATAAAAATCTCACTTCAAATTACTTTTTTTTTGTGCTCAGCAGACGTCAAAAAGTGAGAATGCCTAACAAATGTCATCTTCAATTGGAGTCAAAAAAACTGTTATACTTTCTATGGAATACACTATCCAGTTATATATAGAGATCAGTGCACTGATCTCTATAATACACTGGATAGTGTATTCCTTAAAGTGTATAACAGTTTCTTTGCTTCCATTTGAAGATGACAATTAGGTGGTCGGCTTCATAATTTGACGTCTGCATTATGCAAAAAAAAAAGTGTTTTGCAGATAGGGATGTGCGATATTGAAACAACATCGAAGACCAAACATCGATGCATATATATATCGAACCGAAAACATCGATGCTACTTAACATCGATGTTTTTTTCGGGTGTTTTTGTTTAAGTTCTTTGTTTGACCAAAGCAAAAAAGGCGTCATGCTATGCTCTAATGTATTTTTGCTTTCAAAATTTCTGGGGCCGGCTATTTGTTCTTAAGTTTTTTAAAATCGATTTAAATTTTCATACAAATGAAAAATATGAAGTCATAAGCAAGGTATTTCAACTTTAAACATCGATATTGCAAAATAATGATGCACAGAAGCTTGTGTGCTAAAACCGCGTGTAGGTAAGTGGTATCTTTCTAGGCATCAATGATTTTAATGGGTGAAAATCGATGTTAAAATATGTATTTTGCACAATGAATATCAACAAATTTAATAAAATCAATATTGCAAGGCAATGTGGCATGGTGTTAAGCTGTTATGTGTGCCCTTTTTGAAATCCGATATTTCAAAATCTTGTTTCACACGAAGGTGTGCGCAAGAACTTGCATGGTGTAAACTGCGTGTTTCTGACCATCGATAATTTAAATTCGTGAAAATTGATATTTAATATGTATTTTGCAGTTATATTTCAAGGAGTTCTGTGTAAACTGTTTTCTGTGGCTTTTTAGAATATGTATATCGATATTGCAAATCACGAAGTTGTGTGCAAAAACTTGCATTGGTGTAAATTCGGTCTTTCTGAGCATCTATTATTTCAATGCGTGGAAATCGATGCTAAAATTTGAATTTTGCAAAGTATATCGTCCACAAATTTTATAGAAGCAATATTGCAAGTATTTCATGTGTACACTGTTATCTAACGATATTGCAAGATATTTTTGCTTGCGAAAGTGTGTACAAAAACTTGTATGGTTTAAAATGCGTCTTGCTGAGCATCGATGATATTAATGTTTGAATATCGATGTAAGAATATTTCTTTTGCACAAATAAACACAAAACAAATTTGATGGAAGCAAAACTGAGAGGCACTTCATGTGTAAACTTATATCTGTGCCTTTTTGCACATCGAAAGTTTCGTTGTGGTTTTGAATTTTTAAGTTTGGTTTTGGAGATCCTTTGATGATTTCCTTTTTCAAAAAATTCCAAATGTTACAGATGACTTAAAAACTATGAAAGTCACTCCATCTAGATTTCGCTGGCCGAGAACTAAAGGGTGATTTTTTAAGAGGTTTAGAACTTTAAAAAAAAAAAACACAAAAAATTCGAAAAAATGAATGAAATATTTATTTGAATCGATAGTTTGAACCTTGCAATTTAATGTTTAAAGATAATTTCATGCAAATGTTGACCGCGGCTGCGTCTCAGGTAGCCCATCCGCTGAGTCCAATTTTGGCATACTCTTTCACACATATCGGCCGGTATCTCACGAATGAATGCATGGATGTTGGCTTCCAGTGCGTCAATCGAAGCGGGCTTGTCCCTATAGACATTAGCCTTGACATACCCCCACAAAAAATAATCTAATGGTGTCAAATCGCACGATCTAGGCGGCCAATTGACCGGCCCGAAACGTGAAATTAACTGTTCACCAAACTCGCCTCGCAATTGCGCCATTGTTTCGCGTGCTGTGTGGCATGTGGCACCGTCTTGTTGAAACCACATATCATGCAAGTCAAGAACTTCCATTTCGGGCAAAAAAAAGTTTGTTATCATCGCTGTAACAAAGGCCTAACTGCTGGGAACGGCGCCGAATCGACATTTCGCGGTCTTCTGTCACACTAGCTGATACGGCCGCAATATTTTCTTCACTACGCACAGTACGTAAACGTGTTGGTGGTTTAATGTCCAACAAAGTAAATTTGGTGCGAAATTTGGTCACAATCTTCCGAATAGACTGCTCAGAAGGTCGAGAATGCCGACCATAAAATGGAAGCAGCTCGCGATGAACATTTCGAACCGAGCACGAATTTTGATAGTAAAATTCAATAATTTGCAAGCGTTGTTCATTTGTAAGACGATCCATGGTTAAATTGCAAACCAAACTGAAGCTGTTTGACAGTTACACAAGGTACTAAACACACGTCAGCTGTCAAAACCAGTGTTGCCAAAACCAAACCAGCTAAAAAATCACCCGTTATAAGGTTGCATGTAAAAAAATTTTTTTCCGAGATAATCGCCTTCAAAGTTTTAGAGGGCTGGTTTTTGCATTAAACAGCTAGATATCAGTGAAGTATTGATGCAATATGATAAGGAACCATCAAAAAGTCATAAAATTATTAAAAAATTGTTAATTTAATCACTTTAGATGATTTTACAAGCATTTTAAAAAACGACATAGAACTTTGTTGAGAAAAAGTTGATTAAAAATTCCGAAAAAGGTTCTATGTACAACATAGAACCTTTTAGTACTGAAGATATTATATGGGAGATGTTTTTGTATGGAGAAAAAAGCATTTATCCTAAAAAAAGACCTAAATTGCGTTTGATTGATGTTTATATATTAAAACAATAAAGAAAAATCAATAAAAATATATTTTCCTCAAGTAAAATAGTCCACAAATCACTGACAAAATGCACATAAAATCATTGACAGAAAGTTCTATGTTTCATTGTTAAAAAAAACATAGGCCTTTTTGCTTTAATCAAAAAGTATTTTGAATTCAAAAAGGTTCTATGTAAATTAATTTTGAGCAAGAAAGTTCTATGTAACTTAAACGCGTTTGTTTTTTGTGTGACAAAAAGTACGTTAAAGGTTCTATGTTGAACATAGAACCCTATAGTACTGAATAATAGTGCAAATTCAATGAAAATTTTATGTTATTTTTGGCTGTAGTGTTGCCAGCAATTTTTTTTAATTTTTCTTTTTTGTTCTATCTGAAAGCCGCTAAAATTACGAAAATTTTGGTATATAAAACTCATTTTCGGCATTTTGGTCGACAAACAACCTTATAGTTCTCAGCCAGCGATTTCACTAGCAGAATCAATCATTTTCGTACTAACGTTTTGTTTGTTTTTTAGTCTGATGATTTGGATGTTAATATCGTTGTTGCAAAACATCGAAATCTTTATTATCGATATTTTGCAAATATCGATTAAAATCGCTCATCCCTATTTCCAGATGTCTATCTGAAGAAAGGGAACAGACCATGATATGAAAATATAAACTTTTGTGGAAGTTTGTTTTATTATTTATTATCTTTAAGTTATTCACTATGAACATTTGGTATATTTTTTTTTAGTATAATTACATAGTGGAATGAGATAAATCATTGCAGTTTGCGAACAAGTTGAGCAAAATAGCTAATGAATAATTATGATGAGGAGGATGCGATTGCATATTCTGCCTTTTTTTTTAAATGATTGTACCTCCTTGTCACACTCTTTACGTTTGTTATTCCGTTTCATTTACTAATTAGTGAATGAATTTAAATTACGAACACAACAAATGTTAGCAAACAGATCCCGGGGGGTGAAACGAACGGAGAATTGATGTCTGTTTAATGGATTATCTTTGTATTACATGTTATACAGTTATACTGGTATACAAAAAAGTGGTCAGCTTCATAATATAACAATTCTTCAAATGGAAGCAATATTTTTGTATCGATACACTATCCAGTATTTTATAGAGATCAGTGTCAAGCACTACATCCGTTGCACCATTGCCGCCTGCATTACGTAACATAACCTTGCTTTGTCTTCTTGCTGTACTTAAATCTTTTTAACATTTTCTTCTGGATGGTAAGCAGGTGTCTTTATGACGTTCACTTGTGTCTCCTCCACCATATCGATAAGGATTTCCGTATATTCTTCGGTATTGTAGGTCATTTATTCAAGCACTGCCAAGAGTATTTCTTGAGCATTATCTATCAGGCAAGTAGGACCTCGAATAACTAACCTAATGATCTCAAAAACCAAAATCATTCTCATCCTAGCTTTTTTTTCGGATTCAGAGAGTTACATCTTACATGCCATATTAAGTAAAATTTTAGCATGGCATGAAGATTCTATTTCGATGTCAGTGGTTTGATTCGATATCAGCTTGTGGTCGATTTCATCGGGAAACACGAGATAACAGTCATCACTGCTCACGGAATCTAATGAGAGCCCTTCTGTTTGTGAAGGCGCGTGGCGCTTCTTTTCAACTTGCGAGTCATTTGTTTTATTGTTTTTCTTGGATATGATTGATTGAACTGAGTTTGGCGGTGGATTTAAATTGCATTTGTTGAAGAGTATGTTTTGTCCTGCTCAAAGAAGTAACAGTGGATTTGCGTTTCTTTGACTGCTTCATTGAAGTATTAGTCCTGGATAATAAGGACTTTGCCTTCCTAAGGGATAGCGAATTCATTTTGTAAATGCATCTATATTCAAATTCAAAATTGATTTGTTACCTAATTGGGACTGGGAGCATCTTCAAAATCACTATTGTCATCATCATAGATTCCTCGGAAACTTAACGACGACGAAAAGACGATTCTTCTGGTTTCAACGCTCGTCTTCGCAGGCTGAAAAAGATCCTCCACTGATTAGGATTCCTAATCGTCGTAGGCTCGTAGGACATATTTTAATTCCAGTTACTTCTTCATTTACTTTTTCTGCTGTTCAAATTGCCACGTTTTCAAGTCAACGCTCAGACCGCGCCAGCTTGTGATGTTAGAAGCTGCGTGTTTCTGACCATCGATAATTTAAATTCGTGAAAATTGATATTTAATATGTATTTTGCAGTAATATTTCAAGGAGTTTTGTGTAAACTGTTTTCTGTGGCTTTTTAGAATATGTATATCGATATTGCAAAACACGAAGTTGTGTGCAAAAACTTGCATTGGTGTAAATTCGGTCTTTCTGAGCATCTATTATTTCAATGCGTGGAAATCGATGCTAAAATTTGAATTTTGCAAAATATATCGTCCACAAATTTTATAGAAGCAATATTGCAAGTATTTCATGTGTACACTGTTATCTAACGATATTGCAAGATATTTTTGCTTGCAAAAGTGTGTACAAAAACTTGTATGGTTTAAAATGCGTCTTGCTGAGCATCGATGATATTAATGTTTGAATATCGATAAAAGAATATTTCTTTTGTACAAATAAACACAAAACAAATTTGATGGAAGCAAAACTGAGAGGCACTTCATGTGTAAACTTATATCTGTGCCTTTTTGCACATCGAAAGTTTCGTTGTGGTTTTGAATTTTTAAGTTTGGTTTTGGAGATCCTTTGATGATTTCCTTTTTCAAAAAATTCCAAATGTTACAGATGACTTAAAAACTATGAAAGTCACTCCATCTAGATTTCGCTGGCCGAGAACTATAAGGTTGCATGTAAAAAAATTTTTTTCCGAGATAATCGCCTTCAAAGTTTTAGAGGGCTGGTTTTTGCATTAAACAGCTAGATATCAGTGAAGTATTGATGCAATATGATAAGGAACCATCAAAAAGTCATAAAATTATTAAAAAATTGTTATTTTAATCACTTTAGATGATTTTACAAGCATTTTAAAAAACGACATAGAACTTTGTTGAGAAAAAGTTGATTAAAAATTCCGAAAAAGGTTCTATGTACAACATAGAACCTTTTAGTACTGAAGATATTATATGGGAGATGTTTTTGTATGGAGAAAAAAGCATTTATCCTAAAAAAAGACCTAAATTGCGTTTGATTGATGTTTATATATTAAAACAATAAAGAAAAATCAATAAAAATATATTTTTCTCAAGTAAAATAGTCCACAAATCACTGACAAAATGCACATAAAATCATTGACAGAAAGTTCTATGTTTCATTGTTAAAAAAAACATAGGCCTTTTTGCTTTAATCAAAAAGTATTTTGAGTTCAAAAAGGTTCTATGTAAATTAATTTTGAGCAAGAAAGTTCTATGTAACTTAAACGCGTTTGTTTTTTGTGTGACAAAAAGTACGTTAAAGGTTCTATGTTGAACATAGAACCCTATAGTACTGAATAATAGTGCAAATTCAATGAAAGTTCTATGTTATTTTTGGCTGTAGTGTTGCCAGCAATTTTTTTTAATTTTTCTCTTTTTTGTTCTATCTGAAAGCCGCTAAAATTACGAAAATTTTGGTATATAAAACTCATTTTCGGCATTTTGGTCGACAAACAACCTTATAGTTCTCAGCCAGCGATTTCACTAGCAGAATCAATCATTTTCGTACTAACGTTTTGTTTGTTTTTTAGTCTGATGTTTTGGATGTTAATATCGTTGTTGCAAAACATCGAAATCTTTATTATCGATATTTTGCAAATATCGATTAAAATCGCTCATCCCTATTTCCAGATGTCTATCTGAAGAAAGGGAACAGACCATGATATGAAAATATAAACTTTTGTGGAAGTTTGTTTTATTATTTATTATCTTTAAGTTATTGGGCACGTTCCGCTGGCTATTCTCAGTTATCCGGATAGCTTTGTGTTGTTGTAATCCCTTGTTAAAAAACAGCTGATAACAGCTGACGCAACAACAACTCAAGTTATCTCAAAATTTTTAGGATAGCTAGATAGCATAGCGAATAAACATTGGAACGCGAGGATTCACTATGTACATTTGGTATATTTTTTTTAGTATAATTACATAGTGGAATGAGATAAATCATTGCAGTTTGCGAACAAGTTGAGCAAAATAGCTAATGAATAATTATGATGAGGAGGATGCGATTGCATATTCTGCCTTTTTTTTTAATGATTGTACCAACTTGTCACACTCTTTACGTTTGTTATTCCGTTTCATTCACTAATTAGTGAATGAATTTAAATTACGAACACAACAAATGTTAGCAAACAGATCCCGGGGGGTGAAACGAACGGAGAATTGATGTCTGTTTAATGGATTATCTTTGTATTACATGTTATACAGTTATACTGGTATACAAAAAAGTGGTCAGCTTCATAATATAACAATTCTTCAAATGGAAGCAATATTTTTGTATCGATACACTATCCAGTATTTTATAGAGATCAGTGTCAAGCACTACATCCGTTGCACCATTGCCGCCTGCATTACGTAACATAACCTTGCTTTGTCTTCTTGCTGTACTTAAATCTTTTTAACATTTTCTTCTGGATGGTAAGCAGGTGTCTTTATGACGTTCACTTGTGTCTCCTCCACCGTATCGATAAGGATTTCCGTATATTCTTCGGTATTGTAGGTCATTTATTCAAGCACTGCCAAGAGTATTTCTTGAGCATCATCTATCAGGCAAGTAGGACCTCGAATAACTAACCTAATGATCTCAAAAACCAAAATCATTCTCATCCTAGCTTTTTTTTCGGATTCAGAGAGTTACATCTTACATGCCATATTAAGTAAAATTTTAGCATGGCATGAAGATTCTATTTCGATGTCAGTGGTTTGATTCGATATCAGCTTGTGGTCGATTTCATCGGGAAACACGAGATAACAGTCATCACTGCTCACGGAATCTAATGAGAGCCCTTCTGTTTGTGAAGGCGCGTGGCGCTTCTTTTCAACTTGCGAGTCATTTGTTTTATTGTTTTTCTTGGATATGATTGATTGAACTGAGTTTGGCGGTGGATTTAAATTGCATTTGTTGAAGAGTATGTTTTGTCCTGCTCAAAGAAGTAACAGTGGATTTGCGTTTCTTTGACTGCTTCATTGAAGTATTAGTCCTGGATAATAAGGACTTTGCCTTCCTAAGGGATACCGAATTCATTTTGTAAATGCATCTATATTCAAATTCAAAATTGATTTGTTACCTAATTGGGACTGGGAGCATCTTCAAAATCACTATTGTCATCATCATAGATTCCTCGGAAACTTAACGACGACGAAAAGACGATTCTTCTGGTTTCAACGCTCGTCTTCGCAGGCTGAAAAAGATCCTCCACTGATTAGGATTCCTAATCGTCGTAGGCTCGTAGGACATATTTTAATTCCAGTTACTTCTTCATTTACTTTTTCTGCTGTTCAAATTGCCACATTTTCAAGTCAACGCTCAGACCGCGCCAGCTTGTGATGTTAGATAAGATCAAGATCAAGGTTTATTTCTGCAACTCCACGTTGACGCGACGTCCAATAATATAAACAAAATCTTAGCTTTTTTTTACATAACTTTTACACCTTTCCTTTTTCAAGAAAAATATTTAATGGAATTTGTTATGCTTATTATTTTAACTCCGTTTTAACATTTTTTGCAATAAAGTAAAACTGAACTGAAGTTCACAAATTAAAATAAATAAAATTATGTAAACAAACTCTGACAGTGACAGGTTTAGAAAAGTGACATATATTTCGAAAGTTTTCGAACAAGTTTTCGGAGAGAGCGCTCATAACTTAAGAGTGGTCAGGACCACTCATAAGTTTTATGAGCGCTCATAAATATTCACTATTATTGCTTGGTGAATAGGTTTAGGAGCCTCTTAAGTTATGAGCCTTCGGTGAATACCGCCCTAAGTGGTCGGAAGAAAACAAGCGAATACATGGAAAGCATAATGACGCGGCTATAATTGCGGAGTGGAAGGTTTCGTCAAGTTTCGTTCAACTTTTGTTTCCAAAATTTTGAGATCTACAGGAAATTTGAGTACACTTCATACCGCTCTTTACGCTTGGCCACACAAAGCAATGTGAGTTGATGAGTTTGAAATGTGAATTAACTCTTTCATAACTGCCACAGTGTCTCGAACAGCGGGTACTTTGAACTTTGTGAAATTAAGTTTTGCAGTTAGTAGCTATAGCATGGTGTCTTTTCAGTGCTTTTGAGTTCCCTTTGGATCTGCGTAACTCTACAATTATGCTCGGAAAACATAATGGCACAGTGGTATGTTCCTATTCAGACACATGACGTTCGAGTTCGAGTGAAACTTCCAGCCTCTTCCTTAGCTGGGACAACCTAATACCTAACCTAACCTTGCCAGTAAAAGGTCGTTTTCGATAACGTCATCAGCTTCAAAAATGCATTTTGCAAAATGTTATCAAAAGCAAACTGCAAAGCATTGTGTTCGATATTGCAGTTTGCTAAAATCACATGTTCGAAAATATAATGTGTGGTACGCTCTGCAGTAAAAAAATCGAGTTGGCAACAAAAATATTGAGAAGCCGGAGAACGTCTTCATAACCGTCAAATGCATTTGCAAAAAAATTGAAAGACGTTGATGAAAAACATTTTGTGCAAACAAAACCATTGTATTAATTTGACAATAGCTATATTTCAGCTAAACTGAAATTATAGATCAAAACCAAGATGAACCGTATCGCTTGCTCAGAGGCCTTCGCCCATCGATACAAAACCAAACTTTCTGACAATGAAATAAAACACAATGATTATTGTGGAAAATAAAAAGAAAAAAACACTTTTTATTAAACCTTTTCATCCGATCTTCTTGGTTCAGCCATTGATTGTGATTTTGATGTGACTAACTTTCGTTATTCATTTCATTAACAATATACTTAGCCTCCGTTAAGTTTTAATAAAAATGTTTCATACAAACAAGCTCAAAATATCGTTTGCAGAGTTGCCAGACTCATGCAGTTCGATACAATCGAATTGACGTTGACTTATCGTTTTCAAAAACGGCCGAAAATAACTATCCTTAGGTGTAAGGCCTGGCGCCCACTAGGCAACTTTTAGTTGCTCGCCCCAGCAACTTTTTGTTGCTCCCGATCCAATTACATTGGGTTATATGGGAGAGCGCCCACTAGGCAACTAAGTTGCCGGCAACTTTAAGTTGCTCGAAGTTGCTCGTGGAACTTTTTGCCGGCAACTTTAAGTTGCTGGCCTCCGCCCACTGAGCAACTTTTGTTGCCGGCAACTTTATCTGTCAAAGATGGCCGTGTTCAACAATGAAATCTTCCATATAGATTTCTGAATTTTCTTATCCACCTCCTCGACGGGTTTCCACCTTGTAGTGGTGGGGAGGCTTACGTTTAGGTTTTCAGCTGGCCAGCTGTGAATTTCTTAGATCTGCTTGAAGACGGTTAACACGAGCACGGACAGACTCAGGACGAGCCGAACTTGAGGACTGCTCAAGGAAAGGTGAAGAAAGGAAAGGACGGCCTCTTGCCTCCGCCTGGCTCTCACCCAACTGCGAGTATGTCCAACCAAGCTAGGCTAGACGAAAATCCGTCACGGACGGTAAATACTGACACACTCAGGACGAGCCAAACTTGAGGACTGCTCAAGGAAAGGTGAAAAAACGAAAGGACGGCCTCTTGCCTCCGCCTGGCTCTCGCCCAACTGCGAGTACGTTCAACCAAGCTAGGCCGACATTACGTTTAGGACGGTTTATACGAGTACGGACAAACTCAGGACGAGCCGAACTTTGGGGACTATTCAAGGAAAGGTGAAGAAAGGAAAGGATGGCCTCTTACCTCAGCCTGGCCCTCACCCAACTGCGAGTATGTCCAACCAAGCTAGGCTAGACGACAATCCGTCACGGACGGTTAATACGAGTACGGACAGACTCAGGACGAACCGAACTTGAGGACTATTCAAGGAAAGGTGAAGAAAGGAAAGGACGGCCTCTTGCCTCCGCCTGGCTCTCGCCCAACTGCGAGTACGTTCAACCAAGCTAGGCCGACATTACGTTACGGACGGTTTTATACGAGTACGGACAAACTCAGGACGAGCCGAACTTGAGGGCTATTCCAGGAAAGGTGAAGAAAGGAAAGGATGGCCTCTTGCCTCCGCCTGGCTCTCACCCAACTGCGAATACGTCCAACCAAGCTAGGCTAAACGAAAATCCGTCACGGACGGTAACTACGGAAATTGACACACTCAGGACGAGCCAAACTTGAGGACTGCTCAAGGGAAGGTGAAGAAAGGAAAGGACGGCCTCTTGCCTCCGCCTGGCTCTCACCCTACTGCGAGTACGTTTAACAGGCTAGGCTGGACAACAATACGTCACGGACTAGACTGATCAGGAGATCCGCAGCTGGACAGCTGAGGATTCTAGGCCAACTAAGAGGAACCCACAACGTAAAAACCATGGACAAGACACACAAAACAGAAAACAAACTAGCGGGGATATACGCTAAACCGTCGGTAGAAGTCGTGGCTGCCGGCGTGGGCTTGGCCCCTCGAAACGAACGAGGGGAGAAGTTGCCAGTGACAAAAAACATTTACAATAAAGACAAGAACGACACAAAAACGGAAGTGACTGAGGAAGAGGAAGACCTTCTTCTCAACCCCTTTGCCAATCTCGGTGTGGATGATGGGGCCAGCATCATAACAGTTGACACTGACGACATCAGTGACTCCTGTTCTGTTGCCAGCTCCAACATCTCACGGCTTTCAACTTCTTCAGTGCGGAGTAAATACCGCAACTGTAGAAGAGTGATCGAACGACTTGGCACAAGGAGTTGGGAAGAACTTACGGAACTGGAACGCAAACGATTGCATAACGCACGTGCGCTTCTACAGAAGGAGTCTGCAATGAAAGTTGGGCCTCTTGTCCTAACACCGGCGAAGGCTACTCCTGTGGAAGACACAAACGCGATCACGCTGATGGGACCACCCAAACCCCCTACTGGTAAATCCCAGGTAAGGAAAGGGCCGGCCTTATCAGCTGTGCATGCAAATACTGACACGACAAAAGACAAGATGCATGGACCAGCTCCTGGTCCATCCAAACCATCAACCAGCCGTTGCGCGGTGCATACTGCTCCAACGGGCCTGGAAGGTGAGGAGGTAACCACGGGAGTGGATGAGTTAGAGGAGTCGCACTCGAATTGCGTTCGGGCTCAGAACCCTGAATGCAGTCCGGATGCGTCCACCTCTTCTCAGCCAGGGGATTGCAAACTGACCGACTCAACAATGGACTCCGTGAAGACTGTTTTGGAGGCCCGAGCTGAGCGTCGCAAGCGCAAGGTGAAAGGTCTCCTGGACGATAAACAAATACTCCGCAGGCAAAATCGGAACGCTGAGAGGATCATCCGGCGGCTAGGTGAGAGGAATCCTGAATCCTTAACGGCCAAGGAAAAGCTAGCCCTGGATAGATCCACTCAGAGATTATCGACCACGACATTAAGCACGGGTGCGGACAGACGAACCAAGGACAAGCCGAACTTGAAGACTGCTCAAGGGGCGGTGAAGAAGGGAAAGGAAAGCCTCTTGCCTCCGCCTGGCTCTCACCCAACCGCGAGTACGTCCAACCAAGCTAGGCCAGACGACAATCCGTCACGGACGGATAATACATGTACGGACAGACTGACTCAGGACGAGCCGAACTTGAGGACTGCTCAAGGAAAGGTGAAAGGTAGGAAAGGACGGCCTCTTGCCTCCGCCTATCTCTCGCCCAACTGCGAGTGGTTCCAAAAGAGCTAGGCACGACGACACTACGTCACCAGCTGTTCCCTCACCGGGGAACAAGAAGAAGAAAGCCAAATTCTCCCGGGTGACCATGGAGGTCCAACAGACTGCGATTGCAGACTTTGGCAACCCTTCAAGGAAACTGATGGATGATCAATGGCAATTGATAGAACTTAGAATTCTGGACGGGGTAAACGAGGCTATCGTCAAGAACAGGCCTCCGCCACTCTTCGGTAGCCTCAGCACTGTCCACGGATTCAAGGTGATGACATGTGAAGACGGCAACACTCTCACATGGCTCCGAGAGTTCATCGAGAAGACCGCAGCTCCTTGGCCGAATGCTGACCTTCGACTAATTAGTAAGAAGGAAATCAGCGAACTGAGCAGGCCAAAGGCAGTGCTGACACTTAAGGGACCCGTGATACCAAGAGACCGGATAGAACGGAACCTCAAGTCCCTGAACACCGAACAACTCAGCCAGAATTGGGAGGTTGTTCAGGTTAACGAACCAACCAAAGATGGCACCGAAGTGATTGTGAGTCTAAGCCACAAATCGATGCCACTTTTGAGGAAAATTGGCTACAAAGTGCGCGTTGGTACAAACCGATGCAAGCTTAGATTCATAGCCAATAAGAAAAAACAGGTAAATAAGGAGGTGGTAGTTAATAACTTATCATGAAATTTTTACAAATAAATCTTCATCATAGTAAAGCTGCCAGCGCCAACCTGGTCTTCCTCATGGAGAGTAGACAAATAGACATTTCCCTAATTCAAGAACCCTGGATATCAGGCGGCAGAATTAGGGGGCTCCACTCAAAAGGACTTACACTGTTTAAATCCTCTAACACAGGCACCAACAGAAATTATAGAACATGTATTGTAGCTAGAAAACAGATTAATCTCTTTCTTCTATCCACATACAGTAACCTCAAACTGCGATAAAGTTGGAGCGCGATGGGCTTCCACCGCTTATCTTGGCATCATGCTATATGCCGTACGATGGGACGGAGGGACCTCCTGCAAATGTCACGTGCCAACTTGTTCAACGCGCAGCTGTGGAGAAATGGGACCTTGTGATAGGATGTGATTCTAATTCACATCATATTCAATGGGGCAGCACTGATATCAATGATCGGGGTGAGTCTCTTTTTGAATTTATCATAGAAAATAACATACTAGTAGCGAATAGAGGTAATGAACCAACATTTGTCACTAAGAACCGCGAGGAAGTACTCGATATCACCCTTGTGAGCAACTCGAATACTGTCTCAATAGAACAATGGAAGGTACTTAAGGAAGAATCTTTTTCCGATCACAGGTTAATTGAATTCTTTATACTTAGTACAACAAACTCTCGAAAACCTTTTAGAAACTTCAGGAAAACTAACTGGGATATTTTTAATGGGGAAGTAGAGAATGAATCAATCAAATTGCTTAATACCAATGCAATTGATAATCCTGAGAACTGAGACAAAGCTGCCGAGAAATTCACAGAAATACTCAGCAATGCTTTTGTCAAAGGATGTCCATTAAAACTAGGTAAAAAAGGCAACAAAAAACCACCTTGGTGGACAATAGAACTGGGCGACATTAGGAAAGAAACAAGGCGACTTTTCAATATCGCCAAGCGCACCAGATCAGACACCGACTGGGAGATCTACAAATCCAGTCAAAGAAAATTCAAAGCTGAAACACAGCGAGCGAAACGCAGCTCGTGGAGAACCTTCTGCGATGAAATAGAAGGCACCAATGAATCAGCTAGACTAAGGAAAATTCTCTCCAAAGAGCCATCTACCTTAGGTTCCTTAAAAGAACCAAGTGGACGCTGGACTGAATCATGCAGTGAAACTCTAAAACTCTTAGTTAATGCTCACTTTCCCGGGTGTAGCTCTAACCCAAGCTATAACCAGGGAACTGAGATATATACAGAGCACAGAACACCGTCGGACATTGTAACGGAAGACAAGATTAAATGGGCAATAAACTCTTTCTCCCCTTACAAATCCCCGGGACTAGATGGCATCTTTCCAATGATGTTACAAAAAAGTGAAAACCTGATTACTTCACACCTGAAAAACATATTCTCAAGTAGCCTCAGATGGGGATATGTTCCTCAAGCATGGCGTGAAGTCAAGGTTGTATTTATCCCGAAGGCTGGTAAACCCAGCCATACGGAAGCTAAAGACTATAGACCAATCAGTCTCACGTCATTTACTCTTAAAACTTTCGAGAGACTGTTGGACATCTATATTCGCAGCTCACTGAACCCGGAGGTGATTTCTCCAATGCAGCATATGCCTATACGAAAGGCAAAAGCGTAGAAACTGCACTTCACTGTGTTGTTAATACAATTGAAAAAACTCTCAAAGACAAGGAATACACTCTTGCTGCCTTCCTAGATATTGAAGGAGCATTCAATAATGTGGAAAATGATGCAGTTAAGAGAGCCCTTGTAGAGCTTAATATAGAAAACTCAATTATAAATTGGACTATGTGCATGTTAAAAAACAGGCATATTAATACAGAACTTGGAGAATCACGTTTAATAGTATCCACATCCAGAGGAACACCCCAGGGAGGGGTGCTTTCTCCGCTTCTTTGGATACTAGTTGTAAAATGCATCCGTCCTCGGTTATAGCTGCCACACAAGTGACAATTTATTTCTTCTTCTCTTCTTTCTTACTTAACACTGTAACATCAGTGTTGCCAGATACTACATCACTTTCTTCTTTTTAGGTTTTATTTTTTTCTATACTATTGT
This sequence comes from Dasysyrphus tricinctus, assembly GCA_963921185.1. NCBI lineage: Eukaryota > Metazoa > Arthropoda > Insecta > Diptera > Syrphidae > Dasysyrphus > Dasysyrphus tricinctus. The sequence goes on from OY992534.1 coordinate 43,757,644, forward strand.
AAATATACATATATACATAGGCAAGTAAATACATACATTTTTAGAATACATAAATTATAAATTAAATATTTAGATTATTATATATATATATATTTTTTTTAATATATTATTAATGCTGTTTACTCATCGCGGTATCGTTTAGGTTTCTTCACACATCTCTGGTCGTTGGCTTTCTACACTATCCGTTGGAAGCTGCTTAACATGTGCCACATTTCGTCTATAAAGTTTCTTTGTATCTTCAGCTTCAACAGTGACTTCAGATCCATTGCGTTTAACTACACAATACGTTGTAGGGTTAAATGTCGATGATAATTTATTCAATTTAGCTTGCCGCATGACCAAAACCTTATCACCAACTTTTGCTTCATTTTGTATTGCATTACATCGTATATCTGCATACACTTTCTCTTTTTCCTTTTTTTCCTTATCACGATCTCTTGTTTCTTCATCAAGTTCAATTGGTTGGCTTATACTGGGCAATTTATCTCGAATATTCCACCCGAACATCATTTCCGATGGTGTTTTGAGTGTGGTTGAATGTTGTGTTGATCGATACATCAAGAGGTATTCGTTTAAGTCCTGTTGCCAATTTCGGTTGCTGTTTTGACTGATGATAAGACGCTTCAAAATGGACCTATTTTGACGTTCCACTTCTCCATTTTGTTGAGGCCAGAATGGTATAGTGCTGATGAGCTGAATGTTGTTGGTATTACAGTAGTCACGAAACTCGTCACTGATTAACTGTCGTCCATTATCTGCCGTGATATACAACGGATATCCAAAGCGTGTAAAAAGGTTTTTGAGACGCTTTATAGTCTCACTAGAATCGATTTTTTTCATGATTTCAATTTCTACAAATCGGCTGAAGTAGTCAACAACAACAAACAAATTGTGACCAGACGGAAGCGGTCCAAGAAAGTCTATGGCCACATGTTGCCATGCTGCTGTTGGTAGCTCCTTTCGTTTCAATGGCTCAGGTGCATCAGGTGCTGCCACTAAAATGCATCCACAACATTTCTTGACATTTGATTCAACAGCTTGGTCAATTTTTGGCCACCAAACCTTAGCCCTTAATCGACGCTTCATTACCATCATTCCTGGGTGTCCTTCATGGGCTAAATCGAGTGTTTGCTGTCTCAATTGTTGTGGAACAACAATGCGATTCCCACGTAATAGTATATCACCCACAAAGCATAGCTCTGTTTCAAATACTTTAAACGGTAATGCTTCTGTTGTCCAAGTTTTTTCATAAATATAAATAAATTGGGTGGCGCAACAGCTCGAGGAGAACCAGGGCCTAGTGACTTACAACTCACAACCATTCCTGTGTGCGTATTGTTGGGCAGGAATGGAGGGGACCTACAGTTTTTTGCCGAGTCCGAACGGCTAAATGAGATGCACTTTTTCATGACAAGTATACTCTTGGAGGATTTGTCAGTTCCTCGCAAGAGGCAGTACCTCGAATAAAACATTTCTGTTTTTAGGTGGCACGGCTGGGAATCGAACCCACACCTTCGGCATGACAGTCCTACGCACTAACCATCAAGCCACGAGGTACTACAAGTATTTTCATAGATTCCTTTTTTAACGGCTTGAGTCTCGCTATCGTTTTTCGATTGTTGCTCTATTTCTATTATCTTGATAGCTATTGGTGCCGCTATTTCAACAATGGAGTTTACGTGATGCTCAGAAATCTCATCAAATGTACTACCAATTGTATCCGGCAGCAACCGTGACAGTGGATCAGCTATGTTACTTTTCCCTGGTTTGTAGATTAATTTGTATTTATATGACTGTAATCGCAGTACCCACCGTTCAATTCTGGCACAGGGTTTGGATCTTGTGCCAACAATTATTTCAAGTGGCTTGTGGTCAGTTACCAAATCGAAAGATCTTCCAAACAGGTAAAAATGAAAACGCTCCGCTGCCCACACCAATGCTGGGCAAGGGAATTTTTATTTATCACGATAATCGCGCTTCTATAAAGACCCCTTACCTCCTCGAGCTTTGCGACCTTCCAGTCATGGGTCGGTAATGAGGGGTTGCTTAGTTTGACTATCTGGAGTATTTCCTCCATGCGAGATGGCTCGGCAGGTATCCATATGCGGGCTCTAGGTCTGCACGGGATGTCTTCCCTAGCAACAACTTCGAGCTTCGCACCTGGCCAGACCTCGCCTAACCTGCTGACAGCAAGCTTATACAAATCGCACGATCTCTGATCCTCACAGACGATGAGTTTGACATGCCCTTGATGCCAACCGCCATCGCCCGTGAGAGGAGGTGGTCCCGGATTTTCCTTCATTAAACTCAAGAAGCCTGCCGAGAGCTTCAGTCTAACCACCTGCTATTGATCTGGAAGAATCGTGCCATCAATATTGCTCCTATCAATAACCGCAACCACGATCTTGTTTTTAAGAGCGTCGCTATAGGATCTAGATAGTCCGGAATGGAGAGTGCTGGCGTTATGCACTTTGGGACGCTTGGGAACCGGGATGGTTTCCTCCAGAGACCTATTTCGCTTCGACGTGGAGTCGTCGCTGGTCTGCGCATTCGCTAAGATGCTCTGGGCCCATTTTATCTTGGCGTCCTGCTCCGGCTTCCCTTCGACGTGCGGTTTTTTACCGAAGGTCTTGAGGATCCTAGCAGCTGACCGCCTGACCCTATAGCCGCCCTTCGACGGCCTATTTCTTCTACTCTCCCGCAACGCCCTCGTGAGAGAACCCACCCCAGCGGTAGGAGGACCGTTATTCACAACCCTGGCACCACCAAGCTGGGCCCTACCACGAGACGTACTCGGAAGAGCTCCACTCTCTCTAGTAGTGGTAGGATCGTTATTCACAACCCCCCCACTACCGAAACTAGGTATTTCTACCACCTTACTTCTCTCGCTGAGATCAGTATCAGATGGGGGGCCATGACTTGCCACAACCACCCCACCGCCACCAACCCCAGGAGTAACGGCAAACAGCTTTGGCGCCGTGCTGCCGCCCGGTTTCGAAGGAGAACCGGTCTCATCTACTACTTCTGTTTTTTTGTTTGTATTTTTTTTAGACATAAATTTTGGACCCACGAGTAACGAATAAAGGGTGGTCACTCTACACAGGGATTCGATATGTAGAGAAGGCTAGTTAATCCGAAAAGTGCCAAAAGTCGGATACTCCGTTAACAACTGAGCTAGTATTTTTAATTGGGCCCCCAGCCAGGCTGATCATCGGCACGGGTCGTGTAACACCTTAGATCCAGCCCAATAGGAAAGTTGGAGTAGGTGAGGAAGGGAATATGATAAGATAAGGGTGGCAAACATCTATTCGCCGTACTGCCAAGGAAAGGAAAAATATGTAAGGGAAAACACGTCGAACAGCGATACGCCGTACCGACATGGGGGAGACCTCGTTGAACAGCTTTTTCGCCGTACCACCGAGGGGGATAATTGTTGGACAGCTATTCGCCGTACCATCGAGATGGGATGGGTGTGGATTGGGAAGGTTTGGGGATAAGTAAGCGCCCTTTGGTTTCAGGACTCATCTGGAGTTTGTCTCGAGAATCTTTGCCCTAACTCAGCTTCTACAACTCGACAAGTTCGACGCTCAGGTAGAATCGTAAAGTAGGTACCTATGAACAAAATGTATTTAGAAATGTCTTAGGTACCGAACGAAAAAAAAAACTACGCACATTAAAGGAGCATTCGAGAATCGTTACTTTTATGCTTACACATACACACATATGTATATTGTATGTTGAACACCGACAGCATAATATATAAAACTAACTGAGACACTTGCACATCCAACTATTCAATGGTCTCTCTCTCTTTATATCAAGAAATAATACACTCGAGTTGATTCCCGTTATTGACAGTTCTTCATCCCCCCTTTTTTATGTCTGGTGACAAAATTAATACTTTTTTTCGTAGGTACCTACCTAAGTAATTATTTAAATTCTTTTGTTTATTTACTTTGTTTTATTACCTGAATTATCTGAAGAAATCATCGTTTTATCAACGTCGGCTTTTATTTCTTTTATATATTTTTTTTTTGTTATATCTTGTGTGAGTTTATTTCTTTTCACTCGTCTCCAATGTAAAATGCATCCGTCCTCGGTTATAGCTGCCACACAAGTGAGAATTTATTTCTTCTTCTCTTCTTTCTTACTTAACACTGTAACATCAGTGTTGCCAGATACTACACTAGTCATGAACGAAATTCTTGTAAAATTAAAATATAGTGATGGAGTCAAAGTAGTAGCTTATGCAGATGACCTAGTACTACTTGCGACAGGTAAATTCCCATCCACTATTAGTGAACAAATAGAATATGCCCTGTCAAAGGTCAACACATGGGCAAAGAATTGTGGTCTAATGGTCAATCCATTGAAAACTGAATTGGTTCTCTTCACTAACAGAAGAAAAATACCAATGTTTAGATTACCATCAATTGCAGGGACTCCACTCAAAATCTCGGATCAGGCCAAATACTTGGGTGTGATCCTTGATAAGAAACTGAACTGGAGTCTCAACACTAAAGAGAGAGCAAAGAAAGCTATGGTTGCGTTCTATTCCTGCAACAGGATCTTTGGTAAATCCTGGGGACCCAATCCAAAAATTATCAGGTGGATGTACACGGCAATAGTTAGACCGATACTTACCTACGGTAATTTAGTTTGGTGGAACGCGACTGAGAAAGCAACAAACCTGAAAACCTTGACAAAAGTTCAAAGATTAGCATGCGTAGGTATTACGGGGGCGTTGAAAACCACTCCCACAGCGGGACTGGAAGCTATACTCAACTTGAGACCCCTAGATCTATTCGTGCAAGAATCTGCAGCATACAGTGCCCTGCGTCTAAGCCAGACTAAATGCTGGAAGCAAAGCACATCAGGCCATACTCAGATTCTGCAGAGATATGTGGGAAATAATGTTTGCACAGACTACACAACACCCCATTTAAACTTCAACAGACCCTTCAATACCTCTTTTCCTAGTAGAGAGGAGTGGGAAAACAACCAACCTTTCAGTAATGCATCTACGATAACTGTCTTCACTGATGGTTTGAAGATGGACACTGGAGTTGGTGCAGGAATTTTCTCGGAAACTCTGGGACTAGCTAGCTCCTTCAGACTTCCGGACTTTTGCAGTGTCTTCCAAGCCGAGGTCTTGGCAGTGACAAAAGCAGCTACGCAAATATCAATGACGTCGATACCACGAGCTGATATCACCCTCTTTATTGATAGCCAAGCAGCAATAAAAGAAATTTCTGCCACCGAGATACATTCGGAGCTTGTGACTTGCTGTCGCGAAGAGCTTAGGGTTCTTGGCATGCAGCATAACATTAGACTCTGCTGGGTTCCCGGTCACAGTGATGTACAGGGAAACGAGAGAGCTGATGAGCTGGCGAGAACGGGTTCGTCGCTTGATTCAAGTCAAGCCAAACAAAATATTAAAGTACCAACCTGTAGCATCAAACAGGAAATTGGTAACAAAATATTAGAAAAAAACCAATGAAAGATGGAATCTGCTTGAAACATGCGCCACAACTAGAAAGTTATGGCCAAATTTCAATAAGCAGAGAACAGACAAAATTATGCAAATGGACAAGAAACATCTCCGTTCCCTTGTCAGCATAATCACCGGACACAACCTACTGAGATACCATAAAAAGAAAATGAGGCTCAGTACTGATGACCTTTGCAGAGGATGCAGTGACGAAGAAGCACATGAGGATACCTTACACTTCCTTTGCCACTGCCCAGCACTCTGTCATTTAAGAAAGAAACACCTAGGAAATCATTTCTATGACGACCTAGAGGAACTTTCTGGAACTTCGGCTATTAGCCTTCTGAATTTCATCAACGCCTCTAAATGGCAGGTTTTTACATAAAGTGGAATACAATTTCCTAGGGTATCACAACGGATCTACATAGATCTAAGTGTGACAATAACGAGATCAACTGTCAGACCTTCTACCTAACCTAACCTATCCTCTGATTGGCAAGCTGTCAGATGTCATAACTTTTTATGAAATCTGGGCCAATAGCAAATTGTGAAATCTGAATGTTGAGTATGAAGATTTAAGCATGGAACGGATACTGAAATGACGTCCGGAGAGAAGGAGACAATGCCATTCTTGCATGCGCTAAACAACAAATTCTGCAAAAGATAGTTCAAAACTCAGACCATAGATAAAAATATAAAGATGGGAATCTTCGGCTGTCAAACTGATTTGCCTACAAGCTTAGACCGTGGTGAATGTCATTAAGTTGCACTATAGTCGCTTCTTGACCAATACATTTAAAATATTAATTGAAAGTTCGTAGTTAAGATCGTATTCGCTATGTTAGGATTATTAAATACACAAACCATATTTTCATTTTCTTCGAAATTTAAATTAATTGAAATGCAATAGCACCTAAAATTATGCTACAATTTAAAATACATTCGGAAACTAAAGCATATATTAAAGGAACATAGTTTGAATTTTTGTTTTGGATAATCAAACACTAGAAACAAATTTAAGATATACTGTGTGAGTGTATAATAAAGCATAACTAAAATTATAACTGAATTTAAGCTCCAAATATTTTATCCAACTAAATTTAGAAGATATCACGACAGAAATAATAATTAATTTTATTCTATCTAAAGTCGAATCACTTATCGATTGAAGATAAGTTCCTTTTTTTTGAAACATTTTACTAAAAACAAAAAAAAAAAAAAGGTTCGAATAAGTTGAACTGTATGTACATACTTATAACTGAATGTTGTGTGTTACAAGATTTAAACTTGAGATTTGTTATTTTTTTTCTTACATTCATCCATCCATTGGATTATTTTGTTTTTATTTTGCTAAATTTTATATATTTACATTTACATAATTTTTTTATATTTTCTATTAATAAAATTTGTGAACTTTATATTGGAATTGAAAAGTGTTGAACCTATTTTCATCGGATTATGAATATCTTTTTGAATAGATGAAGAACGGGAAGATATTTTTCTTAATTTTCAGGTCCATTCATTAAAATGGTTTGTTGAGTTTCATTATAAAGGGTGGATGTGGTGTCCTGGGACAAAACTCTAGTGGCGGATGATTTTGATTAGTGCGTTAGTGATGAAGATTCCATAGATATACTATCGAACTTCGGATTAGGGGGCTACTGTAATAATATACAGAGGACACAGTAGCCAAGGACGCTTCACATACGGTGATGCGTGGGCGGGTTCCCTCATTGGACTTTACCATCTTGTCCACCCCTCTCTTCAGGGTTGCCAACCCTTCATTTCTCTTGCCTGGTCATTATTTTTTTGTATTTCAAATAATTTTCAGTCATCTTTTTTTTAAAAGTTCGAATTCTGGTCTCAAATTTATTTATAATTTGAACCTAATTTTAAACTTTTTTTGAAAATCAACATCTTTTCTGTAATCAATTTGGCATGATTTAAAACGTAACAAGCGTTCTGTGTTACATCACAGCAAGATCCCATACCATTCCGACGAGCACAGCCAAGGTACCCAGCAAGCATGCCGAGCTGTATGGATGACACTGAACACCCTTCACTTCAGCTGCCAGGATCGGCCTTTAGAGTCCTGTAGACTAAAAGTCGTAATGGTGGCGTATGGAGTGGAGGTTAGAAAGGGGCTCTGAGTTTGGACAATTTCAAATGTGCTTTGATTTAGAGTTATTAGAGGGTTATAGCACCTCCCCTTTGGGATATGAGAAGTTGTCCTTTCTCGAAGGTCCTTTCTCAACCACAGAGGTTCCGTTACAGGTGGTGCCCAACGTGGGGCCAGGATTCGTCCTTTTTGGAAAGGAAGAGGATTAACCTATGGAAGGAAAATTTTTTTTTGAATTTTTTTTTGTCTTTTTTTTCAGTTTTTGCGAGTAGTTAATTTTGTTTAAATTTAGCGTTCAGTGAAATCCGAGGAGTTACAAGTCGACGGCCAGTGGATGAGTGATAGTGTCCCTGTTCAGCCTGTTGCGTTCGGCTTGTACTCTTCCGGTCAATTCATTTTTTTTCTCGAAAATTTTTTATCGAAAAGCGAATCCAAATCTTGGATGTGTATTTTTTTGATGATTTGAAATACATTCGGAAACTAAAGCATATATTAAAGGAACATAGTTTGAATTTTTGTTTTGGATAATCAAACACTAGAAACAAATTTAAGATATACTGTGTGAGTGTATAATAAAGCATAACTAAAATTATAACTGAATTTAAGCTCCAAATATTTTATCCAACTAAATTTAGAAGATATCACGACAGAAATAATAATTAATTTTATTCTATCTAAAGTCGAATCACTTATCGATTGAAGATAAGTTCCTTTTTTTTGAAACATTTTACTAAAAACAAAAAAAAAAAAAAAGGTTCGAATAAGTTGAACTGTATGTACATACTTATAACTGAATGTTGTGTGTTACAAGATTTAAACTTGAGATTTGTTATTTTTTTTCTTACATTCATCCATCCATTGGATTATTTTGTTTTTATTTTGCTAAATTTTATATATTTACATTTACATAATTTTTTTATATTTTCTATTAATAAAATTTGTGAACTTTATATTGGAATTGAAAAGTGTTGAACCTATTTTCATCGGATTATGAATATCTTTTTGAATAGATGAAGAACGGGAAGATATTTTTCTTAATTTTCAGGTCCATTCATTAAAATGGTTTGTTGAGTTTCATTATAAAGGGTGGATGTGGTGTCCTGGGACAAAACTCTAGTGGCGGATGATTTTGATTAGTGCGTTAGTGATGAAGATTCCATAGATATACTATCGAACTTCGGATTAGGGGGCTACTGTAATAATATACAGAGGACACAGTAGCCAAGGACGCTTCACATACGGTGATGCGTGGGCGGGTTCCCTCATTGGACTTTACCATCTTGTCCACCCCTCTCTTCAGGGTTGCCAACCCTTCATTTCTCTTGCCTGGTCATTATTTTTTTGTATTTCAAATAATTTTCAATCATCTTTTTTTTAAAAGTTCGAATTCTGGTCTGAAATTTATTTATAATTTGAACCTAATTTTAAACTATTTTTGAAAATCAACATCTTTTCTGTAATCAATTTGGCATGATTTAAAACGTAACAAGCGTTCTGTGTTACATCACAGCAAGATCCCATACCATTCCGACGAGCACAGCCAAGGTACCCAGCAAGCATGCCGAGCTGTATGGATGACACTGAACACCCTTCACTTCAGCTGCCAGGATCGGCCTTTAGAGTCCTGTAGACTAAAAGTCGTAATGGTGGCGTATGGAGTGGAGGTTAGAAAGGGGCTCTGAGTTTGGACAATTTCAAATGTGCTTTGATTTTGAGTTATTAGAGGGTTATAGCACCTCCCCTTTGGGATATGAGAAGTTGTCCTTTCTCGAAGGTCCTTTCTCAACCACAGAGGTTCCGTTACAGGTGGTGCCCAACGTGGGGCCAGGATTCGTCCTTTTTGGAAAGGAAGAGGATTAACCTATGGAAGGAAAATTTTTTTTGAATTTTTTTTTGTCTTTTTTTTCAGTTTTTGCGAGTAGTTAATTTTGTTTAAATTTAGCGTTCAGTGAAATCCGAGGAGTTACAAGTCGACGGCCAGTGGATGGGTGATAGTGTCCCTGTTCAGCCTGTTGCGTTCGGCTTGTACTGTTCCGGTCAATTCATTTTTTTTCTCGAAAATTTTTTATCGAAAAGCGAATCCAAATCTTGGATGTGTATTTTTTTGATGATTTGATGTTCGGTTTTTGAACTTAAAATACGGTTATGCGAATGTTTAGTGATCGTCACAAGCACTAAGCCATGTAGCTGGTATTTGTTTGCGAACACATATTAATATTCGTTTAAACATTGCGTTGATTTTTAGAATATCTACAAACAAATAACTGATAAAAAGAGCAAAGATTTGAAAATTTTCCTTTCGGCGGTGTAATTATTTTTGATATGAAATTTAGTGAGCGAGTGAGAGGTAGAGAGAGAAAGCACCCTAAGAGAGTGGAATTTTGGCATGATCATCTGCGGTACGTTTAGAGTTTTTGTTACATGCCATATCCACCCTGATTTTATGATTATTACATTTTTTCTTTATTTGATTGATTAATTTTTTTTTGATATATACTTTTCTACGTTAGATTGATAGTTTTATTACAAGGAAGATATTAAATTTCGAAAGATTTTAGAATTACGAGAAGGATTTTTGAAACTGAATTACCTTATCCTTTAAAAAACTTTTCATTTTAATATTTTTTATATTTTCTTTCTTTTATGAAACTACATTGAAGTTATTTGGTTCCATTTTGAAGATTAATTCTAAGTTTGAAATCTTCATTATACCTACAATAAAAATAAATTTTTGCTACTTATTCTTTTATCTTATCTGCTACTTTTTGGTTTATTTACATTTGTTTAGTATTCGCTATAGTGGTTCATTCTAATCAGGGGTGAAGGATTTTACTTTCCTGTCGTTTTCTATTAGTTCTGAGGACTTCGTTATATAGTTTCGTTAGTTGGGTATAAGATGCCGAGACGCAGGTTATCCTTGTCGGAGTTCCGTAAGCGGGAGGTCTTGCGAAGCAATCCTGATGCACTTAAGAAAAAAGATAATTTAACGGAAGCTAGAGAAAAAACTTTAGGAGAACAAACGGAGGAGGGAGCAACAGCACTGGTGGCACAGACTGATGAAAGGGCTAGCGAAGATTTAGATCCGAGGGAGTCTGCAGAAAGCGGGGGTGGTCTGAGTGATAACTTTAGGGATGAGCCAGAGGAGGATGAGATCCTTACCGATTATATTGAGGAAGTGGTGACGGCCGCGATAGTGTTAAACCACGCTAAAGAAATGGAATTTCTCAGAGCGGAAGCCGAACGGTCTTGCAAGATCAGGTTGCGAACATTGTTCGTCAAACTTTGGCGAATATCACACCTGATGCAACCCCACTTCGGTTCGCAGGGCAGCGAGATGCACCGGTTAACACCCGGTTTGATCCTGAACAGAGAAATCCTTCAAATAATAGCATCACTAATACTACACAGACACACCCATATCCTGCGGCAGGTTCACGCGCTCAGTATGAGTCAACAACTCATCCCCCGAATCAGAGGCCCACGAACAACGCAGACGAGTTTTTGCGTCAGTTGAACAATCTAACGTTTAGTGATTCTCTGGGAAGCACATCTAATAATTTTCCTTTACCATCCGCGAATAGATACCACCATTTTCATAAATGGGGGTTGAAATTCGACGGCAAGCAGATGACTGTGGATGACTTCCTCTTCAGGCTTAATAGGTTGCGAAGTTCATACAATGTCAGTTGGGAAGAGATAGTTACTAATTTCCATCATTTTGTTTCTGGGTCCGTTGGAAACTGGTTTTGGATGTACCTTAAATCAAACCCAAACGCCAATTGGGACACTCTTAAACTGGCTTTAATAGAGCAATACCGCAGTCTAGAGACTGACTCTGAGTTGTCGAGGAAACTCTTTGACAGACGTCAACAACCCTCCGAGTCATTTGATGATTTTTACTCGGCAATTCAGGAGCTGAACAGTCGACTACGGATTCCCAAACAGCCAAACGCGTTGGTTGAATTGTTGAAACTCAACGTTAAGAGGCGAATGGGTGAGCTGCTAATCACGTTCAGTACGAACAGTTTATCCGAAATGGTGTATGTTTGTAGGAACATTGAAAAATATCTTAACAACCAAGATACTAGCTCACAAAGGCCAAGGTACCAGTTCCAACAACCACCGACAGCATCAACACGAAGAAACGTTTCCGAGCTAGATTTGGTAGAGCAACCGGAGGAGAGTAGTTCAAGCCTTGAAGCATTCAATCTGAACAGAGACGTTCGAAATCTGGTTTGTTTCAATTGCAAAGAGAAAGGGCACACTTATTTCGAATGTCAAGTTCCGCAAAGGAACTTATTTTGCTACAAATGTGGCTACGAAAATACCACCGTTCCCCAATGCCCAAAATGTTCGGGAAACGACCCGAGGGGCAGCCCCATGTCCAGGTTGAACTGCTCGAAAAACCAGAAATCGGACAACCCATAGAAACCTTAAAAGATTTAGACAATACAAGACGATATGACGATACAAAACAATTAGAAATTCCACCTTTATGCTTAAAGAATCAAAACCCCACTAAGATTACAATTTTAAAGCCAGAAATCCGCCCAAACTTAAACGAAACTACGGTAACAGAGAGAAATCGACCACCCAAAACCTTACATGAAAGGTTGCAAAACTATTATAAAGTGAGAGAGAGAATCTTCGGCACGACAGAGACAAAAACACCAGTTTCAGAAAAAGTGCTTAAACTACGAGAGAAGTTCAAAAACAAGAAGCTAGAATACAGGTCGATTGAGGCCACAACTTTGTGAAGCGTAGAAGATCCTCGACCTTACGCTAGCGTGAAGATCTTTGGTGAGTCGATATTAGGGTTGCTCGATAGTGGAGCAAGCTTGAGTTGCCTGGGTGAGGGAGGGATCGATTTTCTGGCCAAAAACAATGTTAGACTATGTTGGACTATGTTAGATTAACTCAGAAGATTAAAACCGCTGATGGAAAGAATCAGGCCATAGTAGGCAAAATCTTTTTTTTTTTTTTTTTTTACACTTCAGAATTCTGTATTGTAATGAGCTTAAAGCAAGCTGCATTCTACAATCAGAGGCTCATCATGAGTGCATGTGTTAGTGGTTAGTAGATTAAGCAGAGCTAACACAAGCACATAAATAAATAAAAATATACAAAATTAAACAAATTACAAAATTAGACACATAATATAAAACATATACATAAATAAGTTAAGATATAATCAAGACATAGGAATTCACGAGAGTGGAACACTGGTTCGCAACAGTGTTTTAAAATCTTGGCGAAGATAACCTACAAGGGAGTCACTAAAGATATACACTTGTATATTGTGCCTTCCTTGCAGCAGCGGTTGTACCTCGGTATAAACTTCTGGAGGGAATTTAACATAGCCCCAAATCTCCTTTCCGAACTGTCACTTGATATGACATCGAAAGAACCAGATCCCAATGCACATGAATTGACGGAAAAACAATCTGAAGCATTAAGGAAAACAGTCAGCATGTTTCCGTCCTCCGCTGTTTTAGGCCTAGGAAAAACTTCGCTGACAGAACATAGAATTGATACGGGCGACGCCAAACCTATTAAACAACGTTTTTATCCGATTTCTCCAGCAGTGCAAGAGCTGATGTATGAGGAATTGGATCGCATGCTTGAGCTTGGAGTGATAGAAGAGAGTTCCAGTGCCTGGAGCTCCCCGGTAGTCCTGGTTCGAAAACCAGGAAAGAATCGACTATGCCTGGATTATAGAAAGGTGAACTCCAAGACGAAGGGAAATGCGTATCCAATGACTCATATAGAGGGTTTGCTATCGCGCCTTCCAGATACGCGCTTTATTTCAAGCATAGATCTGAAGGACGCGTTTTGGCAAATCCCTCTGGAGAAATCATCAAGGGAAAAAACGGCGTTTACGGTTCCTGGCAGGCCCTTAATGCAGTTTAAGGTAATGCCATTTGGTCTCAAAAACGCAGTGCAAACTATGTGTGAGGTCATAGACAAAGTGGTACCTGTTTCACTGCGAGAACAAATATTTCCTTATGTGGACGATTTGTTGGTGGTCTCAAGTTCTTTTGATGAGCATATCAAGTTACTGGGTATACTGGCGGATAGACTTGGGGAGGCAGGACTTACCATTAACGTTCAGAAATCGAAATTCTGTTTCAAAGAATTGAAATTTCTAGGTTATATGGTTAGTGAATTGAAAAACAAATCCTGAAAAAGTATCGGCTATAGTCGATTTTCCGATTCCTTCGACAGCTCGACAAGTTAGGCGATTTCTAGGATTGGCAGGCTGGTACAGGAGGTTTGTCAAGGATTTTTCGACTTTGGCAAGTCCTCTTACAGATTGTCTGAAGAAGGGGACAAAATTTATCTTTAGCGAAGAGGCAGTAAAAGCCTTCGAAAAATTGAAAGAGACCTTGACTTCCGCACCAGTTCTGGTAAACCCCAATTTTGAAAAGGAATTTATCATCCTCTGCGATGCATCAAACACAGGCATCGGCTGTGTTTTATGCCAGTTGGATGATGAAAACAATGAAAAGCCGATTTACTATCACTCTCAAAAACTGAATAAGGCCCAGCGTAATTATAGTGTTACGGAGCGTGAATGCCTCGCGGCAGTTGTCGGTGTCAAAAAGTTCCGAGCTTACGTGGAAGGGCAACCGTTTAAGATAATTACAGATCACGCAAGCTTGAAGTGGCTTATGAGTCAAAGAGATTTAAGCGGTCGATTGGCGAAATGGAGCCTAAAGCTTCAAGGTTTCGATTTTACAATCGAACATCGGAAAGTTTCCAAAATGTGGTACCAGATGCTCTGTCAAGAGTTTTCGAAGTAGATGCATTGAGCCCCGATGATTCGGTTGTGGACGAAACTTTTGACGTGCTGCATATAGATCTTGAAGACCCCAGCTTTAAATCTGAGGAATACTCCAAGCTCATTGACACAGTCAAAAATCAAAAGAATCAGCTACCGGACCTTCAAGTTTCGAACAATTTCGTTTATAAAAAGGTCCAACATTGCACAGGTAATCCGTTAGAAGATGACCTTGTTTGGAAGCTTTGGGTTCCTGAAGCGTTGACCGATCGTTTGATAACTTTGGCCCATGAACCACCTCGAGCTTCGCATGGTGGTATATTGAAAACGTTGTACCGACTTCGTACTCGGTTCTTTTGGCCCGGCATGGCGGCACAGGTGAGGGCCTTGATAGGAAATTGCGACATTTGTAAAACTTGTAAGGCGCCAAATAGTACCCTTAGACCACCAATGGGGAAGGCATTTACGGCGGAAAGACCTTTTCAGATGGTCTACATTGATTTTCTGGGTCCTTACCCGCGCTCCAAGAACGGGAACACATACATTTTAATTGCGCTGGACCAACTAACGAAGTTTGTGGTGATAAAACCACTTAGAAAGGCCACCTCTGACACAGTCATTAAGTTTCTTGTAGAAAACATCCTGTGTTTGTTTGGGGTGCCTGAGACAATACTTTCTGATAACGGAAAGCAGTTTGTGAGTAAGGAGTTTGACAAGCTGATGACCTCGTACGGTATAAACCATGTGAGGACTGCAGCGTATTCCCCTCAAGCTAACGCTAGCGAGAGGGTGAATCGTTCAATTTTGGCCGCAATTCGATCTTACATCGACCCTGATCAGCGAAGCTGGGATTTGCATCTACCCTCAATCGCTAGCGCGCTTTGCACAACAGTGCACTCGGCTATTGGAGTATCACCGTACGAGGCTCTGTTTGGTCAAGCGATGGTCGAACATGGTTCGGACTATAAACTGCTCAGCGACCTGAACGGTCTAAGCAATTCCGAAATCAGGGTATTGTCTAAGGCATCCCAAATGAATATCCTACACAGCTACATAAAAGATTCATTGGCAAATGCTCACTCCAAATACGAGAGTGTTTACAATACACGAAGCAAAGCCGTTAGATTTACTGTAGGTGAGGTAGTTTTCAGGAGGAATTTCACTTTGAGTGACGCAACGAAAAAGTTCAATGCCAAGTTGGCACCCAAGTTTTTGAAGTTGAGAGTAAAGAGAGTGATAGGTAACAATTTGTATGAGCTGGAGGACTTAAACGGTAAGCGAGTTGGTGTTTACCATGCAAAAGATATAAGGAGATAGGAAGGACTTACATTTTTTTTGTTTTGCCCGGCTTTGTCAGTCTGTGCATGAGTGCTCTTGTCTTCCTGTTCCTTTTCATCATTTGCTCTCCGAAAAGAAAGCAGGTTTGTAAGGAATTAGCTAGAGTCAGTTAAGTTTTTTTTTGAATTAGGATTTCAGTATTAATAGTCGAACGGAAATTGTGAAGGGATCACACTAGCAATCATTTCATTATCCGCATTCCTATTCTATTTCGTAGTGCACATACACTACACCATGACTACGAACTTCGCATTCGTTTAATTGCAGGTCGTTGACTTGCCCATCATCACTCCACATTATCCAACCTAATTTTCAAATGCACTCGCATTTCATTCATGGTCATGAGAGTCAACCCCATGAACTCCATAGACTATTCTAATATATTTTTCAATGCCACTGACTTGACGCCTCAGGTTACTTTTACGTTGGACAGATGTATCTACCTACTTGAGAAGGTTCATTGTACTATACTCTGTGTAGTATTTATGACTGGATGTATTTGGATACATTTGTGCACTGTGAAAGGGGCATACATATTGGCTATGAATTTGATGACATAGCAAGTATGCTGCCTGTTTGTCATTTGGATTCTAATGTAAACAAAAAGTAATAAAATATGATTTCTATGTTTAAGTAATTATATGTATAGGCCCAAGTTCTTAGTGTGTAAGAAAATATTTTGTATAAATAGCTTAAGTTCAATCAAATTAAATCACTGATTCAAAATAGCTTTTTATGGCCTTTAGGCCTACAAATTGGCGTTTCGTTCGGCTTACTCACTTGAACTCATCAGTGACATAGTGAGGGCTTTGTCAGACGCAATTTGTTCTAAGTTCAGTTCAACTTACATGAATTTTTCAACGAAAATCCACTGTAAACTATATCCAACATGATTAGAATTCCTAATCATTAAGCTGGAAGTTTTTTTGCCCGGGGCCAGGCATAGTTTCTATATAAGAAGGTTTTATAATACAAATTCTATATACTACTGAAATAAATCAGCCAAGTAGAAGACTTAGCATTAAGGATTGGACTTGTTGAATTATTGATTCAAAATAGCTTTTTATGGCCTTTAGTCCTACAAATTGGCGTTTCGTTCGGCTTACTCACTTGAACTCATCAGTGACATAGTGAGGGCTTTGTCAGACGCAATTTGTTCTAAGTTCAGTTCAACTTACATGAATTTTTCAACGAAAATCCACTGAAAACTATATCCAACAAGATTAGAATTCCTAATCATTAAGCTGGAAGTTTTTTTGCCCGGGGCCAGGCATAGTTTCTATATATGAAGGTTTTATAATACAAATTCTATATACTACTGAAATAAATCAGCCAAGTAGAAGACTTAGCATTAAGGATTGGACTTGTTGAATTATTGATTCAAAATAGCTTTTTATGGCCTTTAGTCCTACAAATTGGCGTTTCGTTCGGCTTACTCACTTGAACTCATCAGTGACATAGTGAGGGCTTTGTCAGACGCAATTTGTTCTAAGTTCAGTTCAACTTACATGAATTTTTCAACGAAAATCCACTGTAAACTATATCCAACAAGATTAGAATTCCTAATCATTAAGCTGGAAGTTTTTTTGCCCGGGGCCAGGCATAGTTTCTATATAAGAAGGTTTTATAATACAAATTCTATATACTACTGAATCAATAATTCAACAAGTCCAATCCTTAATGCTAAGTCTTCTACTTGGCTGATTTATTTCAGTAGTATATAGAATTTGTATTATAAAACCGTCTTATATAGAAACTATGCATGGCCCCGGGCAAAAAACTTCCAGCTTAATGATTAGGAATTCTAATCTTGTTGGATATAGTTTACAGTGGATTTTCGTTGAAAAATTCATGTAAGTTGAACTGAACTTAGAACAAATTGCGTCTGACAAAGCCCTCACTATGTCACTGATGAGTTCAAGTGAGTAAGCCGAACGAAACGCCAATTTGTAGGACTAAAGGCCATAAAAAGCTATTTTGAATCAATAATTCAACAAGTCCAATCCTTAATGCTAAGTTTTCTACTTGGCTGATTTATTTCAGTAGTATATAGAATTTGTATTATAAAACCTTCTTATATAGAAACTATGCCTGGCCCCGGGCAAAAAAACTTCCAGCTTAATGATTAGGAATTCTAATCTTGTTGGATATAGTTTACAGTGGATTTTCGTTGAAAAATTCATGTAAGTTGAACTGAACTTAGAACAAATTGCGTCTGACAAAGCCCTCACTATGTCACTGATGAGTTCAAGTGAGTAAGCCGAACGAAACGCCAATTTGTAGGACTAAAGGCCATAAAAAGCTATTTTGAATCAATAATTCAACAAGTCCAATCCTTAATGCTAAGTCTTCTACTTGGCTGATTTATTTCAGTAGTATATAGAATTTGTATTATAAAACCTTCTTATATACAAATAAAATCACTTTCGGTTTTGAAAGCAGACCGAACTAAATCAGCTCCTCAGCTGAAAGAAAATTCCTGTGTTTTAATAATCAGATCGGCTCTTTAGCCAACATCTATATTCGGCTTGGGGAAGCCTTACAGTATCCCACATAATATTGTAGGCGAGGTAGGGCCCTCTTTACAAAATGCATTTGTAGGGGCTGGGTTTTATCCGAATTTTATAAGTTCAACAATTAGGTTCGGGTATGAGCTGACGTTGAAGCTTATAGCGGTTGAACCGGTTCCGCTCGGAAATGTGACTAAATTTCTATGAAAAAAAAAGAAAACAATTTAAAAATATAAAGTAACAATAGTTCCGGACAGGGCTGTCATGTGGAGTATGGTTATTAAACCTGATTGAAAAAAAAAAAAACTTAAAAAAAAGGAAAGTTACGAAAGCTTGAAAATAAATAAATATAAAAATGAAGAAAGAAAAAAAAATTATGTTAATGGGATTCGAACCCGGAGGTGTAAGGAGTGCGAGCGAGCGACAGGACCATTGCACCACCGCAGAACATGAGAACATCAAAGCAAAATGACTTCTAAGGCTGAATTTATTACGAAAAGTTAAAGTTAAATTGGAAAAACAAAAAGAAAAGAAAAAAATTCTGAAATAAAAATAGCAAAGTTTCGTCAACTAACACCAAGACGTGAAGTGGTATTAGTGAAAATGACAATTTCCGGGAAGAAAATCTTCCAGGATTTTGACCAGGAAAATCTATTTCCATCACACCTATATGCAGAAAAATCGAAAAATACGTAGGTGTCGAAATCAGATTTTTGTAGTTAAAATTCTGCCCTGTAACGGTTATATATATTCTATATAAAAACTTTGCATGGATTGTTGTTGGATGTGTGTTCACATACCCTCACTGGTAGACATTCGGTAGGAAAAGTAAACCCAAACCAGAGCACAAACCGACACTCCTCTTAATTATCTCATTTTTCGTTTTATATCCTTTCCTACCACTTGTCCACTTATCCGAGAAAAAAAAGTCTTATGAATCCTTCGGCTCCAAAAAAAAAATAAATCATCAAAACCGAATTTCCCTATCCATTGAGGATCAAAACAGACCTCAACAATAAAACACGACCGATTCTGATTCACAATTCCTCTTTTCGCTTCAAAAGTTTCCCCTCACGACCTTCCCCCACCTTTAGGACCGACGTCTACAGAACCATCGGCCCGTCCAGGCAGAGGTCGAAAGGGGGGTCCAACTGCGTTTGTAACGGAAGGCCTGCTAGTCGCCATGCATAGCTCGTCGATGGGGGGGGATCTTGTTACACGCTGAAGGACAGGGTTACCTTTTATCAGGCCTAAATCTGTGATGTGGTTCGATTGGACATATTACCATCTTTAAAGAGGTGGAGCCCGAATTTAAATAACCGATTCCTATTTTTCCGTTTGATTTCTCCTTGACTACATACTTGAGTGGAGGGGGGCATAGGTGGTCATGCCCCCTGGAGCTATGTCATTACCCTCCCTTTATAGCAATCCGAAAATAAAATCCCCGGACGGCTCCAATGCCATTACTAGTGCTCCGATAAAAAAAAAACGTAATAGCCCTCGTCGGAAAGGGGAAAGTTCCAGAAAAAACTTCCCCTTTTATGTCATTTGGAACGGCGTCTCACTCTTCATTCCCCTCCGATTCACTCCCCAAATTTACTTCCTTAATACTCCATTAAAAAAAAAAAATTTATAAAACCTCTAAATATACATTTTTCATATCACCTGAATTCCCTATGAATCCAGAAATATATCCAAATATGTTGAACTTTCCTCCAAATAACTTTCAACCGAATCCGTAAAAGTTACAAATGAAAACTATCATATCACTTTGTTTTGGTTGCAATTCATAAATACA
Source organism: Dasysyrphus tricinctus (assembly GCA_963921185.1). Lineage (NCBI taxonomy): Eukaryota > Metazoa > Arthropoda > Insecta > Diptera > Syrphidae > Dasysyrphus > Dasysyrphus tricinctus. The sequence goes on from OY992534.1 coordinate 43,777,681, forward strand.
CTTTTATTTCGCTCAGATCTTGCGATTATCTCTTAAAATTATGAACATTAATTATTTTATTTCAAGTCATCCCCATTCAACGGACGAATATACAAAAAAAACGCAAAAGATACTTTTAGGTATATACCAAAAATTGTCTTTGAAAACAGTATAATTCGCATATCTTTCCTCATATAATAAGTATCTCCCAATAACACCCGAATCTATCTCCTTTTAAAAGGCTTACCGCGTATTGAAAATCGAATTAAACGTTTATCGGAAAAATCTTATCCCTTTTCTTTTCCTTAAATTTAGTATGTTTTTTTTTTTTTTTTTAAGTGTACTTTATATATGTTTAAATATTCAATATAGTAGATACAAAACAAAATGACTTACCGTAGATCCAAAATGTTGTGCACAGCATGATGAAGCTCGGCGTATATCTAAACGTTGATTGATGAAACTTATGAACATAAGTAGATATAAAAAAAAATAAACACTGAATGGTATTAGGAGCAGAGAACAAGTAGTCGATATGAGAATTATTCTGGTTTTCTTTTCATATCCCGAAACAATCATAAACAAAATAAACTTATCGCGATGGATGGGATGTTACATTCGTTTCTTTAAATTCTAATATAAACTTAATCTATTTTTTTTTTCTAATTTCGATTCTAACTTTAATTTTTCATAAAAAAAGACTGCTTCTTCTTAAATTTTTCTTATTATCACTGTTTTCAAAACTCTTCTCTTAAATTTTCAGGATTTTTCCCTTTTTCTTTAACTCTTTTTATTTTAAAGCATTAATTCGATTAAAACTGTTAAGCTACTTTCTTTCACTTTCTCTCACTTTAATCTCCGTTGCAATAAAACGATCTTTTATTTTCAGCTTTAATTTTACTTCGTTTCACTGGAAATTTTTTTTTCACGGCACTGTTCTTTTCTTTCTGGTTGGTATTCAAAATTTTCTTTTCTTTTTTTTTTGTATTACTATTTTCTTTAAAGCCTAAACTTCTTCTTCTTCTTATTTCTCTTCTTCACTAACTTTTCTCTACTAGCTTTAAGATTTCCCTCTTTTATTTTACTATTAAACACTCAGCTTTAATTTTTTATAAATTTCAAATTTTTCGAGACTAAATTTAAAGATTTTTTTTTTTGTTTAGGTACCTACATAGGGATCCTTAATTTACTTTTTTTCTTTTAAAACTTTTTTTCTTATTACTTTACTTTAACTGCAAAAAAACTCTTCTTTTAAATTATGTTTTTTTTTTCTTATTTTCCTGTAGTCTACTTTTCGTTTTCTTTACCACTTATTTCTTTCGTATCTTTTTTCTTCTCACTGTAATCCTTTTTTTTTTGTTGGTTTATCATTGCAGCTGGCTATTGGGTAAAATCGTATTGCTCTTCTGGGACTTCATCGTTTTGCGTCTGCCCCCGTGACGTCCCGAAGAGCAGCCGCATGGGCTTCTTCACCCCTTCGTTGCGATAGCAGATTTTCGTGTTTGCTTAATTCGGACTTCCTATTTGGAGTGAACTTAAGTTAGGTTTCTTTTTTTTTTCTCGTCTAATTCTATATCAACTTACCTATATTTTTTGAAATGATGTCTTTTTTTTTTTGGACAACTTAATTCGTCTCTCCAAAATCTTGGTCGTTAGGGTTGGCTCTCTTGCCACTGATTTGCCAACAAAAAAAAAATAGCTGATTATCGGAGGACAACTTCCTAATCACACAAAAGATTTAGTTTTTTTTTCTTTTTTTAAATTCACCTGCCTACCTTAGGATTTTTTTGGATTTTTGTGAATCCTTTCGCACACGCTTCGTCGTTTGCAATTTTGAGGAGAATCGCCCACGATGAAAAAACTACGGATTGTTTTTTTCTTTTTACTTTGGCAGTTTCTCCTTTGTTTTATTCTTCTTATTATATTTTGTTGAAGAATATACTTAGACGGTAGAACTTTACCGCTCACGATGACGATTCGAAAAGGAAAGAACTTTTTGATTTCCTTCTTAGTCGACCGAACTACTACACGATACACGAGGATGGCGATTTCGGCTTCATTTTGGGAATGAAATAGAAATAAACGGAAGTTGACGATCGGCACGGGCCGACTTGAAACATTAGGGTAGCAAATTCCAGTTCGTTTCTGCTTTGAAGTTGATTATGCTCGAACACAATGCTTTACATTTGTTGCGCGGGCGAGTGCGGGCATGTGCGAGCGGGCGGGCGTTCAGAATTTGCTATCGACTTTTATAATCGATTTTTCGCAAAATGAACTGTTTGTTGTTTGAATTTTATGAAAAAATAATTGTATCTATTTAAGTGCGTGTTGAGTTATATGAGATAAAATTTTCCGCATAATATGTAGGTTTCATGTAATCTTATTGTTTCGCTCAAGGCAGAATATGATGAAATTAAATCTGCGCTTGTCTTTTTAGGTCTGAAGAGTTTTCTTTAAATAATTTAAAAAAAACTCTGTGACCATTTCCTACACAACATATCCTTTTTTTACAGGTTTCCTGTAACAAAAGGGTATGAAAAGAAACTGTTACCTTTCTTGTATGGACGAGTCTCATGCACAGTTGATCAAGCCGGGCATTTAACTCTAATTTTTTTTTCGATATTTGGCTTACTTTTTTTTTCTACCTTTTTGTTTTATTTCTTTAAGTCTTTCGTATGTGCCACCGTTTTGTGGCCCTTTTCGTCGACTACCTCGTATAAATTATTCCCCACTACCTTACAGACCGTGACTTTTAAGAACTTTGGACACAATTTAGAATTGAGATGCTTCGCTGCATCGCTTAAAACGAAGTTACGTCTATACAAAACATCCCCTACCTGGTATGACACTACTCTGCTTCTCAAATTGTAGGTTTTTTGATATGATTCGTGCGCTCGCTCTAATGATGACTTTAAATACGTATGAAGTACATTTAATTTAGCCGTTTTAGGAAGCCAGTCTATCTCGGAATGGTTTAGCCCTTTAAGCCCACGCAATAGCTTGTAGTCCGCCCCGTGCTCAATAATACGATGCCCGAATAGAGCTTCGTAGGGGGACATGCCGATTACGGAATGGACTGTAGAGCGTAAAGCACTGCCGATTGAAGGTAAATGCTGGTCCCAATTTGTCTGTCTCGGGTCGATGTATGCTCGGATGGCTGCGAGAATCGAACGATTCACTCGCTCACTCGCATTCGCCTGAGGCGAATATACTGCTGTTCTGTAATGGGTAATGCCAAATGTTTCCGTCATCTTGGAAAACTCATGAGCAATAAACTGACTGCCATTATCTGAAAGAATACTTTCCGGAACCCCAAAGACTAGAAAGATATCCTCCTCTAGAAATCTGATCACTGTTTGGGCATTGGCTTTGCGAAGTGGTTTGATCAGGACGAATTTCGTCAACTGATCCAAGGCGATGACTATCTGGGTATTTCCACTTCTTGACCTAGGATAAGGGCCCAGAAAGTCTATATAGATGTGTTGAAATGGTCTATCTACCGAAAAAGATTTTCCCATTTCTGCTCTTAGAGTATTGTTAGGTGCTTTGGTCGTTTTGCAGACCTCACAGTTTTCCAGAAATATCTTGACATGTGAAGCCATATTTGGCCAGAAAAATTGGTTACGTAATCTATAGAGTGTTTTCGTAATTCCTCCGTGTGAAGCTCTGGGTGAACAATGAGCCAACGAGATCAAACGGTTTGTCAGCGCAGCCGGAACCCATAATTTCCAGACTAAATCGTCCTGGAGTGGATTCCCTGTACAATGTCTGACCTTCTTGTATACGAAACCGTCCGAAACTTGAAGGTCAGGAAGCTGATCTTTATTTTGTCCGATATGCTCTATGATTTGAAGATATTCCTCCGATTTGAAACTCGGATCCTCCAAATCAATATGAAGAACATCGGAAGGGTTCATTGACATCGACCCCGGTGGACATACCGTCGAATGCAGTGCCTCTACCTCATATACTCGAGATAGAGCATCTGGCACTACATTTAAGGTACCCTTCCGGTGTTCGATCCCAAAATCGAACCCTTGAAGCTTGAGACTCCAGCGCGCTAACCTCCCCGTTGGATCTCGCAGACTCATCAGCCACTTCAGGCTTGAATGGTCTGTTATAACAGTAAACCTATATCCCTCTACATACGGTCGAAATTTCTGAATCCCTCTGACTGCTGCCAGACATTCGCGCTCGGTTACCGAGTAATTGCGCTGAGCTGAATTCAATTTTTGAGAATAATAATAGATGGGTCTTTCGACTCCACTATCATCTTTTTGGCATAGCACGCACCCGATGCCCGATGCTGACGCATCACATAATATTATGAACTCTTTCGTAAAGTCAGGATTAATGAGAACTAGGTCCGATGTTAAGGCCGACTTGATCGCTTCGAACGCTTCTACCGCATCTTTTCCGAATCCGAACTTTTTGCCTTTTTTTAAAGCGTCAGTCATAGGAGCAGCTAGGGTCGAAAAATTACCGACAAATCTGCGGTACCACCCCGCCATACCGAGAAATCTTCGAACTTGTTTAACCGTTTTAGGTACAGGAAAATCAAGAATTGCGGCGACTTTCGCCGGATCTGGCTTTAAACAACCCTGTCCTACCACATAACCCAGGTACTGGAGTTCCTTGAAGCAAAACTTAGACTTTTCGACGTTTATCGTCAAGCCTGCTTCAAGCAACTTTTTCCCTATAACACCAAGGATTCGAATATGTTCTTCGAAACTTCTCGATATGACGAGTAAATCATCAAGGTAGACGAAAACCTGGTCTCGTAATTCTGAAGGTACCACTAGATTCATCAAGTATGTAAGGCTTTGGGCGGCGTTGGAAAGCCCAAATGGCATCACTTTGAACTGGTAGAGTGGCCTACCAGGGACAGTAAAAGCCGTCTTCTCCCGTGAACTTTGCTCCAGCGGTATCTGCCAGTACGCGTCTTTCAGGTCCACACTCGAGATAAAGTGTGTCTCTGAAAGGCGTGCTAACAGTCCCTCTATATGAGCAATTGGGCTCGCATTCTTCTTTGTTACTTGGTTCACCTTCCGAAAGTCCAAGCGCAGGCGGTTCTTTCCAGGTTTTCGTACTAATACGACTGGGGAACTCCATGCGCTAGAACTTTCTTCGATGACCCCCAAAGCAAGCATGCGATCCAATTCCTCATACACCAGGGCTTGTATCGCTGGAGAAATGGGATAATGACGTTGCTTTATAGGCGTCGCATCCCCAGTATCTATAAAATGTTCTACCAAATGGGTCTTTCCTAAGCCTTTTGTCGAAAAAGACGGAAATTGCCTAATGGTTTCAAGCAGTACTTCACGTTCGCAATCGTTCAAATCGCACTCGATTGCACTCTGTAACTTAGTGACTGAGTTATTGGTTTGGGAAATTTCGGAGATGATGTGAGGAGCTAACTGGAAAATTCTCCAGAAATCCACACCTAGGTATAGTTGTTGTGTCAGAGATGGTACGACAAACAAATCCATGACGTTGGCTTTACCTCTGTAATGAACTTGTGCCGTGACCATTCCGACTATGGACTGTTTTTGTCCGTCTGCAGTTGAGATAGAAGAAGAAAAACGTTTGAATCGCACTTGGTTTTCCTCAAGAAATTCAAGGGCTCCGAGTCCCAGACAGCTCACGCTTGCCCCGGAATCGAGCAAACCGAGTAGCTTTTTACCAAAAAGTTCCACTGACACGTATGGACGAGGGTCGTCCGTCGAACAATTTAAGGTTGTGGCTGCCACAGACTTATGTAGTGCTTTTTTTCTACTCATTCTCTCTCGCAATTTTAAAATTTTCTCTGAGGTAGAAGGGAAAGTCAGTATTCTTTTCCGTGCCTCGTAATATTCTTTGATTCTTTGGTGAATCGATTTGTTTGGAAGATTAGGCCTTCCTTCTTTCAATTTCTCTGTAATACTTCGCGATTCCTCTCTACGCTTTACTTCTTCAGGTGAATGTCTTAGCAAGGTAATTTTAGGTATATTTGATTTCATTTTATCTACTTTTCCGGGTTTTCTGCCCTCGAGCACTTCCCCCCGGTCGAAGGATTGCTCGATGGTCGGTTTCCCGAACATCTCTCGCAGTTGGGTGTGATAACGTTTTCACGACCACACTTAAAACAAAAAAGATTCCGTTTCGGATTATCGCACTCACGAAACGAATGCCCCTCTGCCTTGCAGTTCCAACATTTAAGTATATTGGCTTCCCTATGGTAGGCCTCAACTTTCGCGGGAACCGCAAAGTCAGTGTCTTCCGAAAAATTATCCAATTCGTTCACGTGACGACGTGGTTGTTGAATTTGGTTACTTGGTATAAACTTGGATTTGGCTGGTTCACTTCCATTTAAAAACTTTTCTATCGTACGGCATACATATACCATCTCGGGTAAACTATGAGTACTGAAGGTAACGAGCAACTCCCCCATTCTACGACGTACATTCTGCTTGATAAGCTCGATAATTTCCTTGACGGGTTTAGGTGTTCGCAATCTTGAATTAAACTGTATCAGGTCATCGTAAAAATCGTCGAAGCTTTCGTTTGGCAATTGCTTCCTATCAGACATCTTTCGAGATAGTTCGGAATCTGTCTCTAAAGATCTATATTGCTCGATAAGAGCAAGTCGCAAAGTTGACCACGATGCCCGAGGATTATTCTTCAGAAACATCCAGTACCACGTTTCCACACGGCCACTAACGAAGTGGTGAAAATTCTGGACAACTTCCACCCATGTCACATTATAGCTATCCTTCACCCGTTCAAGGCGAAACAAGAAATCGTCGTATATGGACATGTTTTTAGTGTCATACCTAATTCCCCATTTATGGTAGTGTGGGAAACGTGATACTGAAGATGATGGAGAAGGGGCTGGATTGGGTTGATTTGAGGTCAGGGGTGATACGTTTAGGTTCAAGTTGCTCAATTGCGTTAAAAAGTTGTCCACATTCGAACCGCGAGCCATGTCTATTGGATGAATCCCTTGGTCATTCGTAGGGTTTGCATTCAAAGGAGGATTGGAAATATTATGTCGCTGTGGATCATAATCATTGGTACATTCTCTAGGAGTAGCCACGTTATAAAAATTTCCAGCACCTTGTACGTTTGAAGGTGGAGCTGGAGTGACATTGGCGAGGGTTTCCCTCACAATGGCTCTTACCTGTCCTAGCAACTCGGCGTGACTGCGTTCCAATTCTTCGCGTATAAACCGCTGATCTTCCGTACGCTTTAGACCTACCGTCGCCGTAACTACTTCCTGAATATAAGTCTCAAAATGTTCGGCATCCTTCGAGGTATTGCCATCATTTGGACTAGAACTTGTTCTAGCATTAATATTTTGTTGTTCATTTGACCTGTTATGATCACCAGTACCGTTAAGGCCTGATCCGGAAGCCAAATGCTCACCTTGAGCTACTGATGGATCATCCATATTATCACCAGGCGGTGGCGTTCGCGTCCTACTATTTCGTCTCTTACCCCTAGAATTTTGAGAGCTAGTGCGAGATGAAGACTTTCCACGTCCTCTTCCACCCATTTGTACAGCTTAACTAACTCTAGTGTTTATGTTTTAATTAGCGGATTATTTCAAAACTCTATCCAAAACAAATATGTTCCTTTCTTCTTTCTTATTTTTTTACACTACTATTTACCCTCACTTAAAAAAACTGCTATTCTAAAGGCTATCTTTAAAAAAACTATGAACTTAAATATTCAAGAAAAGAAAATATGAAACTTCTTTAATTGCTCTATCTTTTCGGCTGAAAAAAAATGAGCTTCTCTAACAAAAAAAAACAAATTATCATCTGAACCAAAATTATCCTTCAGTGAATGCTTTGATATTCTCAACTTAATAATTAAAATCTAAATTAACTTTTAGTTAATTTCATACACAATTCTGGGAAGTGAATTAAAGGATGTATGAAGAGTCGCTGGTTCCAAAAAAAACTTGATTCCCCATTATTCATTTTAAACGAACTTAGGGTTCAAAAAAAAATATTTATAAATGTATAAGTTTACCACCAAGTATGTTGTCTCAATTCTATACTTAAAATTCTTATACAAAAAAAAACGAAAACCTCGTAGAAACAACTGTCGAAAGTCGAAACTATAGCCTTAACTTTCCGGATATCAACAAGTTCTCCGTTGTTCTTTGATAAGTAAAAACTTTGAGAGACCTATGAATTGATTGATTGTCGAATTATTTTTTTATCACTGTTCAGGTCTTTAGCTTCAGCAACAGCCATAGATAAGGAACCTTAGTCCTCAATCTACCGGACAGAAGTCTTGAGCCTAAAAGTAAACTAAAAAACAACCTCAACTATTTACACTCTTAAACGTACTTTTCTGCTCAGTGCAATCAGCTACTCAAAAATAATATACTCTAAGTACGGACACTGAGAGATGCAAGTATGATTCAGGTATGGAGCAAACAAGTTTACCATGTTGCAATCAGACAAGAGTAGATTGTGAAAAAATCCAAACTCCTCGGACAACAGTGGCTGGTTGTAATGCTACGGTGTTAGTTACCAAAGGAAAAATAACTTGAAATATAGGCTCAATACAAATTTTTACAAAAAAAAATGAAAATTAGAAAATTTATTTTCTCAGTGTAAGCTGAACAAGAAACACAAATAAAATCGGTCAATAAATTCGGGCCCCACGTTGGGCGCCATCTGTAACGGTTATATATATTCTATATAAAAACTTTGCATGGATTGTTGTTGGATGTGTGTTCACATACCCTCACTGGTAGACATTCGGTAGGAAAAGTAAACCCAAACCAGAGCACAAACCGACACTCCTCTTAATTATCTCATTTTTCGTTTTATATCCTTTCCTACCACTTGTCCACTTATCCGAGAAAAAAAAGTTTATGAATCCTTCGGCTCCAAAAAAAAAATAAATCATCAAAACCGAATTTCCCTATCCATTGAGGATCAAAACAGACCTCAACAATAAAACACGACCGATTCTGATTCACAATTCCTCTTTTCGCTTCAAAAGTTTCCCCTCACGACCTTCCCCCACCTTTAGGACCGACGTCTACAGAACCATCGGCCCGTCCAGGCAGAGGTCGAAAGGGGGGTCCAACTGCGTTTGTAACGGAAGGCCTGCTAGTCGCCATGCATAGCTCGTCGATGGGGGGGGGATCTTGTTACACGCTGAAGGACAGGGTTACCTTTTATCAGGCCTAAATCTGTGATGTGGTTCGATTGGACATATTACCATCTTTAAAGAGGTGGAGCCCGAATTTAAATAACCGATTCCTATGTTTCCGTTTGATTTCTCCTTGACTACATACTTGAGTGGAGGGGGGCATAGGTGGTCATGCCCCCTGGAGCTATGTCATTACCCTCCCTTTATAGCAATCCGAAAATAAAATCCCCGGACGGCTCCAATGCCATTACTAGTGCTCCGATAAAAAAAAAACGTAATAGCCCTCGTCGGAAAGGGGAAAGTTCCAGAAAAAACTTCCCCTTTTATGTCATTTGGAACGGCGTCTCACTCTTCATTCCCCTCCGATTCACTCCCCAAATTTACTTCCTTAATACTCCATTAAAAAAAAAAATTTATAAAACCTCTAAATATACATTTTTCATATCACCTGAATTCCCTATGAATCCAGAAATATATCCAAATATGTTGAACTTTCCTCCCAAATAACTTTCAACCGAATCCGTAAAAGTTACAAATGAAAACTATCATATCACTTTGTTTTGGTTGCAATTCATAAATACACTTTTATTTCGCTCAGATCTTGCGATTATCTCTTAAAATTATGAACATTAATTATTTTATTTCAAGTCATCCCCATTCAACGGACGAATATACAAAAAAAACGCAAAAGATACTTTTAGGTATATACCAAAAATTGTCTTTGAAAACAGTATAATTCGCATATCTTTCCTCATATAATAAGTATCTCCCAATAACACCCGAATCTATCTCCTTTTAAAAGGCTTACCGCGTATTGAAAATCGAATTAAACGTTTATCGGAAAAATCTTATCCCTTTTCTTTTCCTTAAATTTAGTATGTTTTTTTTTTTTTTTTAAGTGTACTTTATATATGTTTAAATATTCAATATAGTAGATACAAAACAAAATGACTTACCGTAGATCCAAAATGTTGTGCACAGCATGATGAAGCTCGGCGTATATCTAAACGTTGATTGATGAAACTTATGAACATAAGTAGATATAAAAAAAAATAAACACTGAATGGTATTAGGAGCAGAGAACAAGTAGTCGATATGAGAATTATTCTGGTTTTCTTTTCATATCCCGAAACAATCATAAACAAAATAAACTTATCGCGATGGATGGGATGTTACATTCGTTTCTTTAAATTCTAATATAAACTTAATCTATTTTTTTTTTTCTAATTTCGATTCTAACTTTAATTTTTCATAAAAAAAGACTGCTTCTTCTTAAATTTTTCTTATTATCACTGTTTTCAAAACTCTTCTCTTAAATTTTCAGGATTTTTCCCTTTTTCTTTAACTCTTTTTATTTTAAAGCATTAATTCGATTAAAACTGTTAAGCTACTTTCTTTCACTTTCTCTCACTTTAATCTCCGTTGCAATAAAACGATCTTTTATTTTCAGCTTTAATTTTACTTCGTTTCACTGGAAATTTTTTTTTCACGGCACTGTTCTTTTCTTTCTGGTTGGTATTCAAAATTTTCTTTTCTTTTTTTTTTGTATTACTATTTTCTTTAAAGCCTAAACTTCTTCTTCTTCTTATTTCTCTTCTTCACTAACTTTTCTCTACTAGCTTTAAGATTTCCCTCTTTTATTTTACTATTAAACACTCAGCTTTAATTTTTTATAAATTTCAAATTTTTCGAGACTAAATTTAAAGATTTTTTTTTTTTGTTTAGGTACCTACATAGGGATCCTTAATTTACTTTTTTTCTTTTAAAACTTTTTTTCTTATTACTTTTTCTTTTAACTGCAAAAAAACTCTTCTTTTAAATTATGTTTTTTTTTTCTTATTTTCCTGTAGTCTACTTTTCGTTTTCTTTACCACTTATTTCTTTCGTATCTTTTTTCTTCTCACTGTAATCCTTTTTTTTTTGTTGGTTTATCATTGCAGCTGGCTATTGGGTAAAATCGTATTGCTCTTCTGGGACTTCATCGTTTTGCGTCTGCCCCCGTGACGTCCCGAAGAGCAGCCGCATGGGCTTCTTCACCCCTTCGTTGCGATAGCAGATTTTCGTGTTTGCTTAATTCGGACTTCCTATTTGGAGTGAACTTAAGTTAGGTTTCTTTTTTTTTTCTCGTCTAATTCTATATCAACTTACCTATATTTTTTGAAATGATGTCTTTTTTTTTTTTGGACAACTTAATTCGTCTCTCCAAAATCTTGGTCGTTAGGGTTGGCTCTCTTGCCACTGATTTGCCAACAAAAAAAAAAATAGCTGATTATCGGAGGACAACTTCCTAATCACACAAAAGATTTAGTTTTTTTTTCTTTTTTTAAATTCACCTGCCTACCTTAGGATTTTTTTGGATTTTTGTGAATCCTTTCGCACACGCTTCGTCGTTTGCAATTTTGAGGAGAATCGCCCACGATGAAAAAACTACGGATTGTTTTTTTCTTTTTACTTTGGCAGTTTCTCCTTTGTTTTATTCTTCTTATTATATTTTGTTGAAGAATATACTTAGACGGTAGAACTTTACCGCTCACGATGACGATTCGAAAAGGAAAGAACTTTTTGATTTCCTTCTTAGTCGACCGAACTACTACACGATACACGAGGATGGCGATTTCGGCTTCATTTTGGGAATGAAATAGAAATAAACGGAAGTTGACGATCGGCACGGGCCGACTTGAAACATTAGGGTAGCAAATTCCAGTTCGTTTCTGCTTTGAAGTTGATTATGCTCGAACACAATGCTTTACATTTGTTGCGCGGGCGAGTGCGGGCATGTGCGAGCGGGCGGGCGTTCAGAATTTGCTATCGACTTTTATAATCGATTTTTCGCAAAATGAACTGTTTGTTGTTTGAATTTTATGAAAAAATAATTGTATCTATTTAAGTGCGTGTTGAGTTATATGAGATAAAATTTTCCGCATAATATGTAGGTTTCATGTAATCTTATTGTTTCGCTCAAGGCAGAATATGATGAAATTAAATCTGCGCTTGTCTTTTTAGGTCTGAAGAGTTTTCTTTAAATAATTTAAAAAAAACTCTGTGACCATTTCCTACACAACATATCCTTTTTTTACAGGTTTCCTGTAACAAAAGGGTATGAAAAGAAACTGTTACCTTTCTTGTATGGACGAGTCTCATGCACAGTTGATCAAGCCGGGCATTTAACTCTAATTTTTTTTTCGATATTTGGCTTACTTTTTTTTTCTACCTTTTTGTTTTATTTCTTTAAGTCTTTCGTATGTGCCACCGTTTTGTGGCCCTTTTCGTCGACTACCTCGTATAAATTATTCCCCACTACCTTACAGACCGTGACTTTTAAGAACTTTGGACACAATTTAGAATTGAGATGCTTCGCTGCATCGCTTAAAACGAAGTTACGTCTATACAAAACATCCCCTACCTGGTATGACACTACTCTGCTTCTCAAATTGTAGGTTTTTTGATATGATTCGTGCGCTCGCTCTAATGATGACTTTAAATACGTATGAAGTACATTTAATTTAGCCGTTTTAGGAAGCCAGTCTATCTCGGAATGGTTTAGCCCTTTAAGCCCACGCAATAGCTTGTAGTCCGCCCCGTGCTCAATAATACGATGCCCGAATAGAGCTTCGTAGGGGGACATGCCGATTACGGAATGGACTGTAGAGCGTAAAGCACTGCCGATTGAAGGTAAATGCTGGTCCCAATTTGTCTGTCTCGGGTCGATGTATGCTCGGATGGCTGCGAGAATCGAACGATTCACTCGCTCACTCGCATTCGCCTGAGGCGAATATACTGCTGTTCTGTAATGGGTAATGCCAAATGTTTCCGTCATCTTGGAAAACTCATGAGCAATAAACTGACTGCCATTATCTGAAAGAATACTTTCCGGAACCCCAAAGACTAGAAAGATATCCTCCTCTAGAAATCTGATCACTGTTTGGGCATTGGCTTTGCGAAGTGGTTTGATCAGGACGAATTTCGTCAACTGATCCAAGGCGATGACTATCTGGGTATTTCCACTTCTTGACCTAGGATAAGGGCCCAGAAAGTCTATATAGATGTGTTGAAATGGTCTATCTACCGAAAAAGATTTTCCCATTTCTGCTCTTAGAGTATTGTTAGGTGCTTTGGTCGTTTTGCAGACCTCACAGTTTTCCAGAAATATCTTGACATGTGAAGCCATATTTGGCCAGAAAAATTGGTTACGTAATCTATAGAGTGTTTTCGTAATTCCTCCGTGTGAAGCTCTGGGTGAACAATGAGCCAACGAGATCAAACGGTTTGTCAGCGCAGCCGGAACCCATAATTTCCAGACTAAATCGTCCTGGAGTGGATTCCCTGTACAATGTCTGACCTTCTTGTATACGAAACCGTCCGAAACTTGAAGGTCAGGAAGCTGATCTTTATTTTGTCCGATATGCTCTATGATTTGAAGATATTCCTCCGATTTGAAACTCGGATCCTCCAAATCAATATGAAGAACATCGGAAGGGTTCATTGACATCGACCCCGGTGGACATACCGTCGAATGCAGTGCCTCTACCTCATATACTCGAGATAGAGCATCTGGCACTACATTTAAGGTACCCTTCCGGTGTTCGATCCCAAAATCGAACCCTTGAAGCTTGAGACTCCAGCGCGCTAACCTCCCCGTTGGATCTCGCAGACTCATCAGCCACTTCAGGCTTGAATGGTCTGTTATAACAGTAAACCTATATCCCTCTACATACGGTCGAAATTTCTGAATCCCTCTGACTGCTGCCAGACATTCGCGCTCGGTTACCGAGTAATTGCGCTGAGCTGAATTCAATTTTTGAGAATAATAATAGATGGGTCTTTCGACTCCACTATCATCTTTTTGGCATAGCACGCACCCGATGCCCGATGCTGACGCATCACATAATATTATGAACTCTTTCGTAAAGTCAGGATTAATGAGAACTAGGTCCGATGTTAAGGCCGACTTGATCGCTTCGAACGCTTCTACCGCATCTTTTCCGAATCCGAACTTTTTGCCTTTTTTTAAAGCGTCAGTCATAGGAGCAGCTAGGGTCGAAAAATTACCGACAAATCTGCGGTACCACCCCGCCATACCGAGAAATCTTCGAACTTGTTTAACCGTTTTAGGTACAGGAAAATCAAGAATTGCGGCGACTTTCGCCGGATCTGGCTTTAAACAACCCTGTCCTACCACATAACCCAGGTACTGGAGTTCCTTGAAGCAAAACTTAGACTTTTCGACGTTTATCGTCAAGCCTGCTTCAAGCAACTTTTTCCCTATAACACCAAGGATTCGAATATGTTCTTCGAAACTTCTCGATATGACGAGTAAATCATCAAGGTAGACGAAAACCTGGTCTCGTAATTCTGAAGGTACCACTAGATTCATCAAATGTACGGCTTTGGGCGGCGTTGGAAAGCCCAAATGGCATCACTTTGAACTGGTAGAGTGGCCTACCAGGGACAGTAAAAGCCGTCTTCTCCCGTGAACTTTGCTCCAGCGGTATCTGCCAGTACGCGTCTTTCAGGTCCACACTCGAGATAAAGTGTGTCTCTGAAAGGCGTGCTAACAGTCCCTCTATATGAGCAATTGGGCTCGCATTCTTCTTTGTTACTTGGTTCACCTTCCGAAAGTCCAAGCGCAGGCGGTTCTTTCCAGGTTTTCGTACTAATACGACTGGGGAACTCCATGCGCTAGAACTTTCTTCGATGACCCCCAAAGCAAGCATGCGATCCAATTCCTCATACACCAGGGCTTGTATCGCTGGAGAAATGGGATAATGACGTTGCTTTATAGGCGTCGCATCCCCAGTATCTATAAAATGTTCTACCAAATGGGTCTTTCCTAAGCCTTTTGTCGAAAAAGACGGAAATTGCCTAATGGTTTCAAGCAGTACTTCACGTTCGCAATCGTTCAAATCGCACTCGATTGCACTCTGTAACTTAGTGACTGAGTTATTGGTTTGGGAAATTTCGGAGATGATGTGAGGAGCTAACTGGAAAATTCTCCAGAAATCCACACCTAGGTATAGTTGTTGTGTCAGAGATGGTACGACAAACAAATCCATGACGTTGGCTTTACCTCTGTAATGAACTTGTGCCGTGACCATTCCGACTATGGACTGTTTTTGTCCGTCTGCAGTTGAGATAGAAGAAGAAAAACGTTTGAATCGCACTTGGTTTTCCTCAAGAAATTCAAGGGCTCCGAGTCCCAGACAGCTCACGCTTGCCCCGGAATCGAGCAAACCGAGTAGCTTTTTACCAAAAAGTTCCACTGACACGTATGGACGAGGGTCGTCCGTCGAACAATTTAAGGTTGTGGCTGCCACAGACTTATGTAGTGCTTTTTTTCTACTCATTCTCTCTCGCAATTTTAAAATTTTCTCTGAGGTAGAAGGGAAAGTCAGTATTCTTTTCCGTGCCTCGTAATATTCTTTGATTCTTTGGTGAATCGATTTGTTTGGAAGATTAGGCCTTCCTTCTTTCAATTTCTCTGTAATACTTCGCGATTCCTCTCTACGCTTTACTTCTTCAGGTGAATGTCTTAGCAAGGTAATTTTAGGTATATTTGATTTCATTTTATCTACTTTTCCGGGTTTTCTGCCCTCGAGCACTTCCCCCCGGTCGAAGGATTGCTCGATGGTCGGTTTCCCGAACATCTCTCGCAGTTGGGTGTGATAACGTTTTCACGACCACACTTAAAACAAAAAAGATTCCGTTTCGGATTATCGCACTCACGAAACGAATGCCCCTCTGCCTTGCAGTTCCAACATTTAAGTATATTGGCTTCCCTATGGTAGGCCTCAACTTTCGCGGGAACCGCAAAGTCAGTGTCTTCCGAAAAATTATCCAATTCGTTCACGTGACGACGTGGTTGTTGAATTTGGTTACTTGGTATAAACTTGGATTTGGCTGGTTCACTTCCATTTAAAAACTTTTCTATCGTACGGCATACATATACCATCTCGGGTAAACTATGAGTACTGAAGGTAACGAGCAACTCCCCCATTCTACGACGTACATTCTGCTTGATAAGCTCGATAATTTCCTTGACGGGTTTAGGTGTTCGCAATCTTGAATTAAACTGTATCAGGTCATCGTAAAAATCGTCGAAGCTTTCGTTTGGCAATTGCTTCCTATCAGACATCTTTCGAGATAGTTCGGAATCTGTCTCTAAAGATCTATATTGCTCGATAAGAGCAAGTCGCAAAGTTGACCACGATGCCCGAGGATTATTCTTCAGAAACATCCAGTACCACGTTTCCACACGGCCACTAACGAAGTGGTGAAAATTCTGGACAACTTCCACCCATGTCACATTATAGCTATCCTTCACCCGTTCAAGGCGAAACAAGAAATCGTCGATGGACATGTTTTTAGTGTCATACCTAATTCCCCATTTATGGTAGTGTGGGAAACGTGATACTGAAGATGATGGAGAAGGGGCTGGATTGGGTTGATTTGAGGTCAGGGGTGATACGTTTAGGTTCAAGTTGCTCAATTGCGTTAAAAAGTTGTCCACATTCGAACCGCGAGCCATGTCTATTGGATGAATCCCTTGGTCATTCGTAGGGTTTGCATTCAAAGGAGGATTGGAAATATTATGTCGCTGTGGATCATAATCATTGGTACATTCTCTAGGAGTAGCCACGTTATAAAAATTTCCAGCACCTTGTACGTTTGAAGGTGGAGCTGGAGTGACATTGGCGAGGGTTTCCCTCACAATGGCTCTTACCTGTCCTAGCAACTCGGCGTGACTGCGTTCCAATTCTTCGCGTATAAACCGCTGATCTTCCGTACGCTTTAGACCTACCGTCGCCGTAACTACTTCCTGAATATAAGTCTCAAAATGTTCGGCATCCTTCGAGGTATTGCCATCATTTGGACTAGAACTTGTTCTAGCATTAATATTTTGTTGTTCATTTGACCTGTTATGATCACCAGTACCGTTAAGGCCTGATCCGGAAGCCAAATGCTCACCTTGAGCTACTGATGGATCATCCATATTATCACCAGGCGGTGGCGTTCGCGTCCTACTATTTCGTCTCTTACCCCTAGAATTTTGAGAGCTAGTGCGAGATGAAGACTTTCCACGTCCTCTTCCACCCATTTGTACAGCTTAACTAACTCTAGTGTTTATGTTTTAATTAGCGGATTATTTCAAAACTCTATCCAAAACAAATATGTTCCTTTCTTCTTTCTTATTTTTTTACACTACTATTTACCCTCACTTAAAAAAACTGCTATTCTAAAGGCTATCTTTAAAAAAACTATGAACTTAAATATTCAAGAAAAGAAAATATGAAACTTCTTTAATTGCTCTATCTTTTCGGCTGAAAAAAAATGAGCTTCTCTAACAAAAAAAAACAAATTATCATCTGAACCAAAATTATCCTTCAGTGAATGCTTTGATATTCTCAACTTAATAATTAAAATCTAAATTAACTTTTAGTTTATTTCATACACAATTCTGGGAAGTGAATTAAAGGATGTATGAAGAGTCGCTGGTTCCAAAAAAAACTTGATTCCCCATTATTCATTTTAAACGAACTTAGGGTTCAAAAAAAAATATTTATAAATGTATAAGTTTACCACCAAGTATGTTGTCTCAATTCTATACTTAAAATTCTTATACAAAAAAAAACGAAAACCTCGTAGAAACAACTGTCGAAAGTCGAAACTATAGCCTTAACTTTCCGGATATCAACAAGTTCTCCGTTGTTCTTTGATAAGTAAAAACTTTGAGAGACCTATGAATTGATTGATTGTCGAATTATTTTTTTATCACTGTTCAGGTCTTTAGCTTCAGCAACAGCCATAGATAAGGAACCTTAGTCCTCAATCTACCGGACAGAAGTCTTGAGCCTAAAAGTAAACTAAAAAACAACCTCAACTATTTACACTCTTAAACGTACTTTTCTGCTCAGTGCAATCAGCTACTCAAAAATAATATACTCTAAGTACGGACACTGAGAGATGCAAGTATGATTCAGGTATGGAGCAAACAAGTTTACCATGTTGCAATCAGACAAGAGTAGATTGTGAAAAAATCCAAACTCCTCGGACAACAGTGGCTGGTTGTAATGCTACGGTGTTAGTTACCAAAGGAAAAATAACTTGAAATATAGGCTCAATACAAATTTTTACAAAAAAAAATGAAAATTAGAAAATTTATTTTCTCAGTGTAAGCTGAACAAGAAACACAAATAAAATCGGTCAATAAATTCGGGCCCCACGTTGGGCGCCATCTGTAACGGTTATATATATTCTATATAAAAACTTTGCATGGATTGTTGTTGGATGTGTGTTCACATACCCTCACTGGTAGACATTCGGTAGGAAAAGTAAACCCAAACCAGAGCACAAACCGACACTCCTCTTAATTATCTCATTTTTCGTTTTATATCCTTTCCTACCACTTGTCCACTTATCCGAGAAAAAAAAGTCTTATGAATCCTTCGGCTCCAAAAAAAAATAAATCATCAAAACCGAATTTCCCTATCCATTGAGGATCAAAACAGACCTCAACAATAAAACACGACCGATTCTGATTCACAATTCCTCTTTTCGCTTCAAAAGTTTCCCCTCACGACCTTCCCCCACCTTTAGGACCGACGTCTACAGAACCATCGGCCCGTCCAGGCAGAGGTCGAAAGGGGGGTCCAACTGCGTTTGTAACGGAAGGCCTGCTAGTCGCCATGCATAGCTCGTCGATGGGGGGGGATCTTGTTACACGCTGAAGGACAGGGTTACCTTTTATCAGGCCTAAATCTGTGATGTGGTTCGATTGGACATATTACCATCTTTAAAGAGGTGGAGCCCGAATTTAAATAACCGATTCCTATGTTTCCGTTTGATTTCTCCTTGACTACATACTTGAGTGGAGGGGGGCATAGGTGGTCATGCCCCCTGGAGCTATGTCATTACCCTCCCTTTATAGCAATCCGAAAATAAAATCCCCGGACGGCTCCAATGCCATTACTAGTGCTCCGATAAAAAAAAAACGTAATAGCCCTCGTCGGAAAGGGGAAAGTTCCAGAAAAAACTTCCCCTTTTATGTCATTTGGAACGGCGTCTCACTCTTCATTCCCCTCCGATTCACTCCCCAAATTTACTTCCTTAATACTCCATTAAAAAAAAAAATTTATAAAACCTCTAAATATACATTTTTCATATCACCTGAATTCCCTATGAATCCAGAAATATATCCAAATATGTTGAACTTTCCTCCCAAATAACTTTCAACCGAATCCGTAAAAGTTACAAATGAAAACTATCATATCACTTTGTTTTGGTTGCAATTCATAAATACACTTTTATTTCGCTCAGATCTTGCGATTATCTCTTAAAATTATGAACATTAATTATTTTATTTCAAGTCATCCCCATTCAACGGACGAATATACAAAAAAAACGCAAAAGATACTTTTAGGTATATACCAAAAATTGTCTTTGAAAACAGTATAATTCGCATATCTTTCCTCATATAATAAGTATCTCCCAATAACACCCGAATCTATCTCCTTTTAAAAGGCTTACCGCGTATTGAAAATCGAATTAAACGTTTATCGGAAAAATCTTATCCCTTTTCTTTTCCTTAAATTTAGTATGTTTTTTTTTTTTTTTTAAGTGTACTTTATATATGTTTAAATATTCAATATAGTAGATACAAAACAAAATGACTTACCGTAGATCCAAAATGTTGTGCACAGCATGATGAAGTTCGGCGTATATCTAAACGTTGATTGATGAAACTTATGAACATAAGTAGATATAAAAAAAAATAAACACTGAATGGTATTAGGAGCAGAGAACAAGTAGTCGATATGAGAATTATTCTGGTTTTCTTTTCATATCCCGAAACAATCATAAACAAAATAAACTTATCGCGATGGATGGGATGTTACATTCGTTTCTTTAAATTCTAATATAAACTTAATCTATTTTTTTTTTCTAATTTCGATTCTAACTTTAATTTTTCATAAAAAAAGACTGCTTCTTCTTAAATTTTTCTTATTATCACTGTTTTCAAAACTCTTCTCTTAAATTTTCAGGATTTTTCCCTTTTTCTTTAACTCTTTTTATTTTAAAGCATTAATTCGATTAAAACTGTTAAGCTACTTTCTTTCACTTTCTCTCACTTTAATCTCCGTTGCAATAAAACGATCTTTTATTTTCAGCTTTAATTTTACTTCGTTTCACTGGAAATTTTTTTTTCACGGCACTGTTCTTTTCTTTCTGGTTGGTATTCAAAATTTTCTTTTCTTTTTTTTTTGTATTACTATTTTCTTTAAAGCCTAAACTTCTTCTTCTTCTTATTTCTCTTCTTCACTAACTTTTCTCTACTAGCTTTAAGATTTCCCTCTTTTATTTTACTATTAAACACTCAGCTTTAATTTTTTATAAATTTCAAATTTTTCGAGACTAAATTTAAAGATTTTTTTTTTGTTTAGGTACCTACATAGGGATCCTTAATTTACTTTTTTTCTTTTAAAACTTTTTTTCTTATTACTTTTTCTTTTAACTGCAAAAAAACTCTTCTTTTAAATTATGTTTTTTTTTCTTATTTTCCTGTAGTCTACTTTTCGTTTTCTTTACCACTTATTTCTTTCGTATCTTTTTTCTTCTCACTGTAATCCTTTTTTTTTTTGTTGGTTTATCATTGCAGCTGGCTATTGGGTAAAATCGTATTGCTCTTCTGGGACTTCATCGTTTTGCGTCTGCCCCCGTGACGTTCCGAAGAGCAGCCGCATGGGCTTCTTCACCCCTTCGTTGCGATAGCAGATTTTCGTGTTTGCTTAATTCGGACTTCCTATTTGGAGTGAACTTAAGTTAGGTTTCTTTTTTTTTTCTCGTCTAATTCTATATCAACTTACCTATATTTTTTGAAATGATGTCTTTTTTTTTTTGGACAACTTAATTCGTCTCTCCAAAATCTTGGTCGTTAGGGTTGGCTCTCTTGCCACTGATTTGCCAACAAAAAAAAAATAGCTGATTATCGGAGGACAACTTCCTAATCACACAAAAGATTTAGTTTTTTTTTCTTTTTTTAAATTCACCTGCCTACCTTAGGATTTTTTTGGATTTTTGTGAATCCTTTCGCACACGCTTCGTCGTTTGCAATTTTGAGGAGAATCGCCCGCGATGAAAAAACTACGGATTGTTTTTTTCTTTTTACTTTGGCAGTTTCTCCTTTGTTTTATTCTTCTTATTATATTTTGTTGAAGAATATACTTAGACGGTAGAACTTTACCGCTCACGATGACGATTCGAAAAGGAAAGAACTTTTTGATTTCCTTCTTAGTCGACCGAACTACTACACGATACACGAGGATGGCGATTTCGGCTTCATTTTGGGAATGAAATAGAAATAAACGGAAGTTGACGATCGGCACGGGCCGACTTGAAACATTAGGGTAGCAAATTCCAGTTCGTTTCTGCTTTGAAGTTGATTATGCTCGAACACAATGCTTTACATTTGTTGCGCGGGCGAGTGCGGGCATGTGCGAGCGGGCGGGCGTTCAGAATTTGCTATCGACTTTTATAATCGATTTTTCGCAAAATGAACTGTTTGTTGTTTGAATTTTATGAAAAAATAATTGTATCTATTTAAGTGCGTGTTGAGTTATATGAGATAAAATTTTCCGCATAATATGTAGGTTTCATGTAATCTTATTGTTTCGCTCAAGGCAGAATATGATGAAATTAAATCTGCGCTTGTCTTTTTAGGTCTGAAGAGTTTTCTTTAAATAATTTAAAAAAAAACTCTGTGACCATTTCCTACAGCCCAAAAACACTAAGAAAAGATCACCGGATATACCTCCATGTCAGGAATTTCTGTCGGTGTCGAGTGAAAATTTACCAAGTAGGTAAATGTTTGGGAACCAGCCATTCAGTTGGTGTCGAAATTTAGTGCGCAAAAGTCGTGGGTGGTTTACTATAACACGTTAAGAAAAGAATAGGTACAGTCGCGACATAA
The DNA here is from genome assembly GCA_963921185.1 of Dasysyrphus tricinctus. NCBI lineage: Eukaryota > Metazoa > Arthropoda > Insecta > Diptera > Syrphidae > Dasysyrphus > Dasysyrphus tricinctus. Next base: position 43,799,780 of record OY992534.1, read on the forward strand.
AAAGGAGAAAATCAAATAATATTTTTGTGACACATAATAAGTACCATTCGCTAGAAAAAAATAACATAAAAGAAGTCAAAAGGTAAATTATCTTACATATATATATCAAAAAAAATAAAAAAAAAGGTAAAACGAAAATGTAAAACTTAAACTAAAACGAAACTACCATCAACAGCACTCGACTTCAAAGAACCGCAAGGGGATAAGGGGATAACTTGCACGCCATCAAGAGTTATCCGACGCGCCAGATCGACACCAACGACCAGGAATTTGGGCGCTCCATCAGCCCATCCAAGGAGCAGCAACATCCACCAACCAAGTTCCATACACCCATCAGCAACACCATACGACACATAGACAACACACCTAGCTCGCCAAAGAAAAGAGAAGCATCCAGCCAGCTAGGGTGCTCCACCAGACTGTATAGGGAACAACCCATGGTACAAGGAGTTGCCTTTACGGCCATCTCCAAAGCTCGCACGAGGCTTCGGCCATCATTCACCCCAGCAGCAAGAGCCAATATAGTTTTGCTCTACTACGAAGAACAGCACACAGCAGGTACAGAAGCCCACCAAAAACCTACGACAGTGCAGCAACAACGAACGACCACTAGGTCACCTCGAATTCTTAACCCCTGCACACCAAACTAAGGAAAAGTGACAATCCAAAACACCTTCAAATTATACCACAATACAGCAGCAAAATCAACTAACGGCAGCTTCGACCAAGCAACAACATACGACACCGAGGCCACCTCTAGGCCAACACTAGCACTTGCAACACCAACTTACCAAACCTCAAGTGACATATGGATACGACAAGCACGACCTACAACGACGATAGCAGCAGCAGCATAAGGCAGCCGTAGAAAATCAACAGCAGCCACAACCTACGACAACTTCCACTACAATAGCAGCAGTAACAGCAAAATCCTACGACAAACAGACTACTTCTATTCAACAGACTTCAGTACACTACTATACCAGCAAGATCATAAGACACCTACGAAATAACTTCACACGCAAATCAACAACCAAAACCTACAACTATATATCAGCAAGAACACAAAAACAACATACAAACAATACCCAACGGTTACAGCAAAATTTAAACCTTAAAAGCTAAGTAAACAAGTTTCACTACTTAATACTATATGTATACATTTTGAATGATTACAACTAAATTAAGACTAAATCCAAAACTAAAGAAAAACTACTGAATTAAAGAAAATAGATACTAAAATACAATAACCTAAGCATTAAATTTATAATTAAGATTATTAGGGAATTCCTATTGTAAAGCGAAGAGATTTTAATCCCTTTCAAATTTTATTTTATTTAAACAGGTACAAAAAGAACTACATTCATATATTAAACAACAACATATACGCCAATCCATGAAGCGGTGCACCTCATCATGTCGACGGCAGCATATTATTTGATATCAACATAATAAAGAAAAGAAAAAAAAATACATATCGTGAAAGTTCTGGTAAGTCGCTTCTTGACCAATACATTTAAAATATTAATTGAAAGTTCGTAGTTAAGAGGCCTCCACCCATAATTTTGCAAAAAATGAGAAAGGGGGCACTTTTCAACAGAAGTTGTGAAGTCCATACAATACTTTTGGGAAAAAACTAAAGTGTTTATGAAAGAATGACATTTAAACTATAGAAACGTCGAAAGGTTTTTTATTTTTTTTTACTTTTTTCTCATTTTATTTTAATATTTCGGTAACCTTTTTCGGAAAGTTTCACTAAACTGCTCAGCTTCAACAAAGATTCTGAGAAACTGAAGTGGAAAATACATATTGTATTTACGTTATGTTATAGTTGATGAACATAACTAGATAAACGTTTATGTAGATTTTTAGGTTTGGGCTCTATTTTTGAATAATCAACTCTTGAAAAACATCCAAATTGCTCATTTTCTAATGCATTTTTGAATGCGTAATTATATGAAAAAAACAACATAACTTTCCCCAAATGAAAAATATGTTTTCTAAAATTGTTTCAATATAAAAAAAATGTCTAAAATTAATCTATTATTGCAAAATAACAAATTTTAAAAAAGTCTTTATTTTCGAACAAAAGTCGTTATTTTATTTTACTGGCGGTTTTTAGTTCACCTATCGGCTACAAGATGGTTTTTTTCGAAGATTGGAAAATAAACAAAAAAAGTATGACAAATTTGAAGTGCCAATGAGTGTTTGTATGTATGAGTGGTTCAGATAAGATGTGGTGTAGATAGATATATGGGAGCAGAGCCATACATAATGTTGACGGTGGTGGATGGTATTTGCAGGGTAAGCGCAAGTGTATTTAGTTTTGTTGTTGGTTTTTGGGTATGCATTCGATCTTTTTTTTTCCTGTGAATGAATTTTGTGAATGTGTTAGTTGTTTACATTCTAATGTATGGTTGTATCTATATGATGGGATGTTTCGGAATGGTTTTTTCTTTGTTGGATTTCTCTGTTTTTGCGTTTGAGGGTGGCAAATGTATTTTTTTTCCTGTGATTGCAATGGTAGACTTGGTGGCGGTTTATTCTTTTGTCATTTTATGCTGTCAACATGCCTGCTTTCTTTTTTGCGCGTGGTTATGAACTTGCAGGAACATTTGCTTCGTTCGTTTCGATCTTGTAATAATTGCAAGAGTTTTCGCTTTCTTTTGTTCCAATCATTTTTGTGCCACGTAGGAAAATATGAGGAAAAGTTTGTTATTTAATAAATTTCTGTTTTGACTTCTAGTGCTGGGGAAAGAATAGGTATATTTTGTTTGTTATATTTATTTATTTATACAGTGGATACAAAAATGACAAGAAGCATACATACATAAGTAAATGACAGAGTTTCTTGATTTGAAAACAAAAGTTTTTAAACTTACAATTTGGAAAAGAATTAAAATAATTGTGTCATTCTAGAGCACTTACTTTGTGTGAAGAGAACGAAATAATTAAAATTATGTATTATGTATAATAATGATAAGGAATATTTACGTTACCAATTAGGGACGTACGGATTTTTAATTCTATGATAATGTTGTTATAAATAATAAATAAATTTCAGAAATTTATTTATGCATATGTACCTCGCTAATTGGGTCACCGAGCGAGAGTAATGCTCGTGGCCGCCATTCCTACCTACCTGCCTACCTATGTACTATTTGTCTAGATTAAATTATGTAGGTAGGAAGGTATTTGTATTAGCGAGAAAGCCAGATTTAGTAGGTACATAGATTTGTTTTTATAGATAAGAATTTGTTTCTAGGAGGAACGTTCTTCCCAATTTTAGGACAAAAATTAATGGTGCCTACATTTAAACATTCTTGCCAACAACACGCACACATTAATGGTTGAGAATTTTAAGTCACTAGGCCCTGGTTCTCTTCTCCTGGACTCCACGAGCTGTTACCCACCCATGGGCGCCCGCAGGATTTTTTCTAGGGGGGGCAGAAGTAAAATGTACCTACCCTTAAAAAATTTAAATTCTAAATAAGTCATTGTTGCAAAAAATTGAATGGTATATAATTAACAGGCACCCGTTAGATATATAAAAATATTATTTATGTATCGAAATAATTTTTTTTAAACCTTAACTGCAGTCGTGGACCTATACTCAACTCAACCTTTAAACGAGTGTAAAAAACGCCGCGGTTACCTCAGCTCCCTCCAACTTCTTAGTATCTTCATATAATAAGGCGAAGTGAGTGCAGAGTGACGGACGCGTTCGGCTCGCTGCTCCCATAGGTCAGTTGCAGCATACGCGTGGGTTCGTGATATATTTGTTCCTGTTACTAATTTAGTTTTTGAGTTCTAATTCAAATTTGTGAAATGAAAAATTAAATTAGTCATTCATCGAATCGAGACCATATGATGGAGCAATAGCTAAGTGCTAAAAATTCCAGCGACGATGACGAAAATAGCGTAAATTAAAATTTTAATTAAATGGCAAGTGCAAAAAGTATGATTTGCTCTGCGCCAGTGTGTTTTGTATGCTATTATAATTTCACGTAATTTGACCAATGTCAGAATTTATTACAGAAAACATTTTAAGTTTTTGTTTCAGGAATTCTAAAGAGGATGTTTTATAGTCTAGGAAAAATGTTTCTTAAGATTTTAATTTTTTTACTATTTTACATATACCTATGTATTTTTTAAATGATATGTTTTTAGGACAGGTGAATTGCGACCTATTGTTTTCATTGCAAATTAAAAATTAAATGCAAGCTCTGATTAGCCCTGTTTTTTAGTGCATTTTTATCTTCGCTTAAAAAAAGAGTAGCATGTTAAATACAGCAACAATACGGAGTTATACCAAATTGTTGTTGTATTTAACATGCTACTGTTTTGTAAGCGAAGATAAAAATGCACTAAAAACAGGGCTAAAAAAGTTTTTGAATTTTTAAAAAAAGTTTCAATTTTTTTTAAATTCGATTTTTCAAAAATGGTTTGACAATTTTTTTTCAAATTTTGTTTTTATATACACAATACACATAAATATATATCTACTTTAGATTTGCGTACCAAAATATAAATATAAAATTTATATGTATATATATTTTTTTCCCATACAATCATATTTAACCAAAAATTAAGAAAGCATTCTTTTTTTCCACCTTAAACTGTCAAAGGAGTTGTTTTAGCTAATTTAATTATCGTATTTCATGCTTCTCTACATTTTTCTTTCATAATTTCCATGTTTTTATACACAATTTTCTTAAGCCCGCAGTTTCTTGAACAGACGTGCATTTTATTTACCTACAGTAGTCTATAGTACCATTCTGAGAAATCAAGATTTGAAAAGCGGGCGTGAAAGTTGGCGAAATCTTTTTCTTAAGTTTTTTCTTGATCACACAAATCAACTGTGAAAAATTCATCCAGGTCGTTGAAGATTTTTCCAAAATATAGACATATTATAAGTTGGCATGGCTGTGGGTGGACAAAAAAAACACCTTCATTTTTGCTTAGGGGCCAATTATAGCTATCAGGAAAACGCATCAGGAAAATGTTTTAAAATTGATTATTTACTGTGTTTTCAACAGATTTAAACACAAATGCATGCTACACGAATGAATGACAAAACAGTCAAGGAATTCTTTGGGCAAAAAAATTTCAATTTAACTATTTTCCTGCTGCAAGATTTTCGTATCTGGAAAATTAATTTAACTGGCCCCCTACTCATAGAAACAATTTGTTATTTTTACAATTATCTTTAGAGCCAGTTTTGAGAAATCAAGATATAAAAAGTGGGTAGATTTTAGCAAAAAAATTTCTTTATTTTTTTTTTGCTCACAGGAATCAACTCTGAAAATTTCATCCAGGTCAATACAGCTATTTACTAGATATAGAGACATGATAAAAGTGGGCTTGGTTGTGGGGGGATTTCAAAAAATCATCTACCTACATAGTCACGTATTTTATTGGACAAAACAAAATCAAAACAGGTTCCTAAGGTCCTTACTTCATAATTATATTAAACCAAAAGTTTTTATAGTTTCTACTAGGTACATTTATTTATTGATTTGGATTTACTAAAATCACCTCTTTGACAGATCCAAATCAATTTTTGCATTCCATTGGGCGAAAAAATCCTCCTTGTACTAGTAGGTACCTACCAAAACAATTTTGAGCTGTTAGTCTACAAATAAAGGTTTTGATTTTTTATTTTATGTCTGTTGTAAAAATTGTGCTCAAAACATGAAGAAAATATTTGTTAATAGAAAAAGGAGACTTTAATTCATAAAACTAATATTATTCTACGAAAAGTGGACCAATGCTAATTGTTATGAATAATGAGATACATACACGTAAAATTATACAAATACCTAGATTGAAAAAAAAATCAATTTCAAATCGCATTCCATTGGCAACGAAAAAAATCAAATTTTAGATGGAAATCTGAATCTACCAATGGTTAACCCCATAACTATCATATTCCTACAGGAATCAGCACAGCGCAAACGACACAACGACAGCCACTGTCAACCACAAAGTTACTATGTTGGTACCTAGAAACCAAAACTTCATTACATTTTGACACACAAAATTGCAGTCCATTAGATGTATTGCATTAAAAACTAAATTTAAAAAACTTTATTTTTTTGCATGCAAAAGAGTTTTCTTTATCTTAATTTTTTCAAAATGTGAAATAACAAGAAAAATTACAATGTGTTACTAACTAACTTTGAAAATTCAAAGCATAATACACGATCTTCCTACTACAACAATAACGTTAGATAAATCTCAGTCAAGGTCAACATCACCAAATTTCCATTTATGTAGAGAAACTCCTTTTTTCGTTTTTCAAATGTTCCACCGATCTCACTACGAGTGAACAAAAATACAACCCAATACTTTATACACAAGCTAAACGTAGAACGTACACGTACACGCCAATAAGTAAACACATACCGCGCACAGCAGACAATGCATGCAAAAAAAAAAACCAAGAAAATAAAAGAGAAGTATGTGTGTATGTGTCTATTCTATGACTCTGTGTATCTTTTGCCTTTTTCCTTCTCTCATGCGGAGTGACTTTTCGTTTTTATTTTTATTCGAAGTTCCGATCTTCGAATCTGAGTTCGACATTTTGGGTGGAGGCCTCTTAAGATCGTATTCGCTCTGTTAGGATTATTAAATACACAAACCATATTTTCATTTTCTTCGAAATTTAAATTAATTGAAATGCAATAGCACCTAAAATTATGCTACAATTTAAAATACATTCGGAAACTAAAGCATATATTAAAGGAACATAGTTTGAATTTTTGTTTTGGATAATCAAACACTAGAAACAAATTTAAGATATACTGTGTGAGTGTATAATAAAGCATAACTAAAATTATAACTGAATTTAAACTCCAAATATTTTATCCAACTAAATTTAGAAGATATCACGACAGAAATAATAATTAATTTTATTCTATCTAAAGTCGAATCACTTATCGATTGAAGATAAGTTCCTTTTTTTTGAAACATTTTACTAAAAACAAAAAAAAAAAAAGGTTCGAATAAGTTGAACTGTATGCACATACTTATAACTGAATGTTGTGTGTTACAAGATTTAAACTTGAGATTTGTTATTTTACATTCATCCATCCATTGGATTATTTTGTTTTTATTTTGCTAAATTTTATATATTTACATTTACATAATTTTTTTATATTTTCTATTAATAAAATTTGTGAACTTTATATTGGAATTGAAAAGTGTTGAACCTATTTTCATCGGATTATGAATATCTTTTTGAATAGATGAAGAACGGGAAGATATTTTTCTTAATTTTCAGGTCCATTCATTAAAATGGTTTGTTGAGTTTCATTATAAAGGGTGGATGTGGTGTCCTGGGACAAAACTCTAGTGGCGGATGATTTTGATTAGTGCGTTAGTGATGAAGATTCCATAGATATACTATCGAACTTCGGATTAGGGGGCTACTGTAATAATATACAGAGGACACAGTAGCCAAGGACGCTTCACATACGGTAATGCGTGGGCGGGTTCCCACATTGGACTTTACCATCTTGTCCACCCCTCTCTTCAGGGTTGCCAACCCTTCATTTCTCTTGCCTGGTCATTATTTTTTTGTATTTCAAATAATTTTCAATCATCTTTTTTTTTAAAAGTTCGAATTCTGGTCTCAAATTTATTTATAATTTGAACCTAATTTTAAACTTTTTTTGAAAATCAACATCTTTTCTGTAATCAATTTGGCATGATTTAAAACGTAACAAGCGTTCGGTGTTACATCACAGCAAGATCCCATACCATTCCGACGAGCACAGCCAAGGTACCCAGCAAGCATGCCGAGCTGTATGGATGACACTGAACACCCTTCACTTCAGCTGCCAGGATCGGCCTTTAGAGTCCTGTAGACTAAAAGTCGTAATGGTGGCGTATGGAGTGGAGGTTAGAAAGGGGCTCTGAGTTTGGACAATTTCAAATGTGCTTTGATTTAGAGTTATTAGAGGGTTATAGCACCTCCCCTTTGGGAGATGAGAAGTTGTCCTTTCTCGAAGGTCCTTTCTCAACCACAGAGGTTCCGTTGCAACATAGTGAGGGCTTTGTCAGACGCAATTTGTATTAAGTTCAGTTCAACTTACATGAATTTTTCAACGAAAATCCACTGTAAACTATATCCAACAAGATTAGAATTCCTAATCATTAAGCTGGAAGTTTTTTTGCCCGGGGCCAGGCATAGTTTCTATATAAGAAGGTTTATAATACAAATTCTATATACTACTGAAATAAATCAGCCAAGTAGAAGACTTAGCATTAAGGATTGGACTTGTTGAATTATTGATTCAAAATAGCTTTTTATGGCCTTTAGTCCTACAAATTGGCGTTTCGTTCGGCTTACTCACTTGAACTCATCAGTGACATAGTGAGGGCTTTGTCAGACGCAATTTATATTAAGTTCAGTTCAACTTACATGAATTCTTCAACGAAAATCCACTTTAAACTATATCCAACAAGATTAGAATTCCTAATCATTAAGCTGGAATTCTAATCTTTAAGATTTAGGAAATAAATGTGTATGGTAAATCTTCGAGATTTAAAGGAGATTTGATAAATCTCAGATTAGTGCTAGGTAGAAATGTAGTATTAGGCATTTTAAGAAAATCTAATAAATTCGGCTGTATGTTTATCTTTCTTCTTTTACAATGCTACGCGCTACACACACAGCATTCTGTTCGGCCACAACACATAAAAAACACAGACGTATGTTTTGTCAGTTGTTTAATTCCACAGTAAACATATGTATACTGTGGTTTACTTCTTGCATACAGAAATTTGCAAGATTTTTCATAGAGAGGAGTTTCTGGCTCTCTCATTGTGCTCTTTTGTTGAAATTTTTTGGAGTTACGAGTAACAAACAGGAATTTGTGGAAAGTAGTGCGATGTCGTACGAACATTTGAGTTTGAACATTTCTGGGTAGCCAACACGTGAAACGATCGAGGTGAGTTGATAAAATCGAGCATAGTCTGTTTCCTCTTTGGTTCACTTGAATAGAAAACAATCGATTGAGCCAAATAAGGCACCACTTATGCTTGATTGTATCGACTTAAATCGATTGTATCAAGTTACGTGCTAGACCCCCTGCTTCCGTTGATTTCCAACTATGTACCTTCATCACAGTACACATATCTAAGGTATTATCTTGCGCATGTTGTCCGAAATGAGAACTGTCAAAGAAAGAAAAGATGGCGGCCTTACGTGACCCCGTCCGCTGTATTACAACAACAACGAAGAAAACAAACACAAAAGGATAATTTAAATAACACTAAAAACTAGGAACTAGGTTGTTTGCATGACAAAATAATGTTAATAAACACTAAAAAGCTTGAAACAATTGTATTTGCTTATAAATAAGTAACAAATGAACACATAACACACAACAAATGTTGATGTTTAACGAGTGGAGTCACGGGATTCGCCATTTTTCACGGATTTTGATGGATGCGCAGAGCTGAACAAAAATGAAAACGCTAATGATATTACCTTTAATATGTGTACTGTGTACCTACATATCTTGTCATTTTCGATTGGATTTTGGAATAGTTCCATTCCTATTGAATATAGAAAATTTGGAGTAAAAGGAGTGAAAAAGGGAAACTCCGAACGTCCAAAATAAAACGATATTGAATTGTCTTTAAAAATGTATATTTCCCTGATTTACGTATGTTTTACTAATTTTTGTTTTCAATTATTAATTTGTTAACCTTTACCATTAATTTCAACAAGAATTTTAGGAATTTAATTTAAAAGACTTAAAATTCCTTTTTACGAAGTATCACTTACCACTACTATTTACCAACGGATTACTGCAATCGAGTAGTGCGATCCTTGGGAAACCGAATCTTGATGTCCAAAAAACGGCTTTCGTTCCCGTATTAGTTTGCATCACTTCGATCAGCTTCAAAATCCGTTACAATTTCTACCATGGATTTAAATAAAAATCAGTCATTGACTTCGAGTTTTTGCAACAATTTCTAATGAATGACGTTCTTATAAGCAGCCATACATATATGATGAAGGAAAATATTAATCAGTTTATGTTCTTCTCTTATCCAAAAACATCATGCCAGTCAGATATACCAGAAAAAACCAGAGTTCTTTCGTCAGCTTCCGGTCGTGTTTCAATTTTCACTGATGCAGGTGTGCACTGACATTACTCTGAAATACTATAAATTAGCAAGTGAGCGCATGACGAAATTAAGGTTTCATAGGTGTTTCTGAAAGTACAAAAAAAAATAGTTAGTTAAAACAGCTAGTTATAAATGGATTTATGAATAAATAAAATCGTACGCGGTTTTTTGTAAATAGTCTTTATAGCCCAGGAAAAATGTACTTTCGCTGCGGAAAAATTCCAAGTGAAGATTTTTGAATGCAATTATCTTTATTTATGCCTAAGGTATACGCATGCGAAAGTCTACAAACGAAACTGGCTTGCGTTAAAAGTTATTCAAGGTTAAATGTCGAAAATACCGGTTTTCCACGTATAACTTTGAAACGGTACATGGTATTAAAAAGTAATGCATACAAAACTTGTAGATAATATAATTATCTACAAGAAATGTTAAAACACTTTTTTTTCTCTGACTGATGGTTAAGAAGATATCGGCGTTTCAAAAAACGTAAATTGACGAAAATATCCCTTTTTTGCGTATAACTCAGAAATGGTGAGTGTTATTGAAAACATTTATAGACAAAATTTGTATACTATGTTACCCTCTATTAAAAAAAAAATTAAATTTTTTCTAAGAGTAATAATTTTAAAGACATAATTATTTGAAAAATTTCGTCAAAAACCTGAAATTCCAGACTTTTGCTTTTAAATCTTAAATAACGAAATTTTCATAAAATAATTTATGTTCAGCTTATAGACTATAATGTAATCTACAAAAAATATTAACACACTTTTTTCCACACGAGTGACCAGTAACAAGATATTGCTACTTCAAAAAGGTTAAGTACTGAAAATAAGGATTTTTCGCTTACCACTCTTAAACGATATTTGTTAGAAATTTAATTTTTACACAGTTTGTAGGTTATTTACCCTTCTACAAGAAAATAAAAACTAAATTTTTTTGTTTGCGGTTATTTAAAAGATATAATATTTTATATAAAATGCACAAAAGTCAAAAATAACGGTATTTTGCGGTTTTCTCTTAAATAGTGAAGTTTTTGAAAAATAATTTATACTTTTTGTATAAACAATAATATTCTCTATAAGAACTCTCATGAAGACTTTTTCGATATAAGGCCCCAATAAAAAGATATTGAGACTTCAAAAAGTATCAATTTTCGAAAATGCTGGTTTTACCGGCCCAAAATGATTCGCCCAGCGACATAAAATAATAATAGGGTTTTTTAGAGAGACATAGTACAAACATTTTTTCATACTTAGGAGGGGGTCTATCTCCCCCCAATTAACCGGGAGGAGCAATTTTCTGAAAATAGTACTAAAATAAAAAAAAGAAATTTAAAACAAATGGCAACACTTAAAATAAAGTACTATATTTTTTTTGAGATTTTCAAGTTTGTTCTTCAATTATTTTTTCAAAATAAGTTATTCCTGCCAATAGTTTTCGAAAAAAATACCTTCAAACCCAACATTAAAAAAAAAACTGAAAAAAATTATAAAGGTACTGTTCTTTTTTCAAAATATGAAATCAGGAATTATGTTAGTTTCTATTATACACTTTTCCTGTAATTTTTAAATGAACACTGAAAACCAGATGGTTTTATGCCATCTAGTTTTCGAGAAAATTGTAAACTAAGAAAACTATTTTTTGATAATATGTTTTGTTGGTAGTATATCTAGGAAAAATGCATTACCACTTCGGGAAAATTCCAAGTTAAAATTTTTAAGCGGAATTATCTTTAAATTACCATAAAGAATACTCGTGCAAAAGTCTACACACGAATCTGGCTTGCGCAAAAAGTTATTCAAGGTCAAACGCCAGCAGAATCAGAAGCAGAATGCTTTTAGAGCATAACCTTTTTTTTGGAAAAAAAGGTTATGCTCTAAACGGGCGTTTGACCTTGAATAACTTTTAGCGCAAGCCAGATTCGTGTGTAGACTTTTGCAAGAGTATTCTTTATGGCAGTTTAAAGATAATTGCGTTTAAAAAATTTAACTTGGAATTTCCTCAAGTGGAAGTGAATTTTTTCCTTGATACTATCCAAAAAAAAAAAGGTTATGCTCTAAAAGAAGAATCTCCTGGCGTTTGACCTTAAATAACTTTTTGCGCAAGCCAGATTCGTGTGTAGACTTTTGCACGAGTATTCTTTATGGTAATTTAAAGATAATTCCGCTTAAAAATTTTAACTTGGAATTTTCCCGAAGTGGTAATGCATTTTTCCTAGATATACTACCAACAAAACATATTATCAAAAAATAGTTTTCTTAGTTTACAATTTTCTCGAAAACTAGATGGCATAAAACCATCTGGTTTTCAGTGTTCATTTAAAAATTACAGGAAAAGTGTATAATAGAAACTAACATAATTCCTGATTTCATATTTTGAAAAAAGAACAGTACCTTTATAATTTTTTTCAGTTTTTTTTTTAATGTTGGGTTTGAAGGTATTTTTTTCGAAAACTATTGGCAGGAATAACTTATTTTGAAAAAATAATTGAAGAACAAACTTGAAAATCTCAAAAAAAATATAGTACTTTATTTTAAGTGTTGCCATTTGTTTTAAATTTCTTTTTTTTATTTTAGTACTATTTTCAGAAAATTGCTCCTCCCGGTTAATTGGGGGGAGATAGACCCCCTCCTAAGTATGAAAAAATGTTTGTACTATGTCTCTCTAAAAAACCCTATTATTATTTTATGTCGCTGGGCGAATCATTTTGGGCCGGTAAAACCAGCATTTTCGAAAATTGATACTTTTTGAAGTCTCAATATCTTTTTATTGGGGCCTTATATCGAAAAAGTCTTCATGAGAGTTCTTATAGAGAATATTATTGTTTATACAAAAAGTATAAATTATTTTTCAAAAACTTCACTATTTAAGAGAAAACCGCAAAATACCGTTATTTTTGACTTTTGTGCATTTTATATAAAATATTATATCTTTTAAATAACCGCAAACAAAAAAATTTAGTTTTTATTTTCTTGTAGAAGGGTAAATAACCTACAAACTGTGTAAAAATTAAATTTCTAACAAATATCGTTTAAGAGTGGTAAGCGAAAAATCCTTATTTTCAGTACTTAACCTTTTTGAAGTAGCAATATCTTGTTACTGGTCACTCGTGTGGAAAAAAGTGTGTTAATATTTTTTGTAGATTACATTATAGTCTATAAGCTGAACATAAATTATTTTATGAAAATTTCGTTATTTAAGATTTAAAAGCAAAAGTCTGGAATTTCAGGTTTTTGACGAAATTTTTCAATTAATTATGTCTTTAAAATTATTACTCTTAGAAAAAATTTAATTTTTTTTTTTAATAGAGGGTAACATAGTATACAAATTTTGTCTTTAAATGTTTTCAATAACACTCACCATTTCTGAGTTATACGCAAAAAAGGGATATTTTCGTCAATTTATGTTGTTTGAAACGCCGATATCTTCTTAACCATCAGTCAGAGAAAAAAAAGTGTTTTAACATTTCTTGTAGATAATTATATTATCTACAAGTTTTGTATGCATTACTTTTTAATACCATGTACCGTTTCAAAGTTATACGTGGAAAACCGGTATTTTCGACATTTAACCTTGAATAACTTTTAACGCAAGCCAGTTTCGTTTGTAGACTTTCGTATGCGTATTCCTTAGGCACAAATAAAGATAATTGCATTCAAAAATCTTCACTTGGAATTTTTCCGCAGATTGGCAATTTATTTGTACATTTTTCCTGGGCTATTATTAGCCAGGTGGTCATTAGAGGGTGTATTTAAAAAAAATTCAAGCACAAGAAGTAACTTAAATGCAATTAAATAAAGAAAAATTCACTCAATTATGAATACAAAAATAAATAATTTCTATTTCATTGTGAAATATGCACATGTTCATATTATGTAACGTAAATATAAGAATTTAAATATTTTAAATTTCAAAAATATATTGTACCTACATATGTATGTATACCTATGTACATTAGGATGGTCGTTATATCGGGTTTTTTAGTGTTTATATTTGGATGGGCCTAAATCGGCTCTAAATGAAGAACAAAAATTCTCGCTATAGGGGTAAATTAAATTTCCTTTGTTTTTGGAACTTCACGTAGAATCTGCCAAAAAGTTCAGAGCATGTAGGTGAGAAGTAGAGAAGAAAAAAAATCCTACGGGAGGGGGTAATATCTCCCCCCGCTAGGACGGGAAGGACAATTTAATAAAAAAATTGCATAAAATAGAAAAAAATTAATAAAAAAAAAACAACGGCAATACTTACAGTAATGTTTTGTAACTTTTTGGAAAGCAAGAAATCCATTTTTACAGTTTATTTTCAAATAAAGTTTTTTGGGTAAACAATTTCAACAAAAACTGCTTTCAAACTCAACATTGTAAAGAACAAAAAATTGTTTTTTCTTCAAAATGTTGAGGTTGAAACATTTGTTTGCCAAAACTGTTTATCAAAAAAACTTAATTTGAAAACAAACCATGAGAATGGACTTCTGGCTTTCCAAAAAGCTATAAAACGTCACTGCAAGTGTTGCCGTTGTTTTTTAATTAATTTTTTCTATTTTATGCAATAATTTTATGAAATTGCCCCTCCCGTCCAAGTGAGGGGAGATTATTACCCCCCTCCTATAGGATTTTTTTTCTTATCTACTCCCACCTACATGCTCTGAATTTAAACGGCTCCTCTGTTGATTTTAATATCAGTAAGATGGGATTAAGGAAAATATTTTGAGCTTTGATAATGTGACTTTAAATATTTTGTATATTATTTAATTATGTATGTATGTATATTGATTTTTTGTTTAGTTTTGTTGTATTAATATATTATTATGCATGTGTTAGATTGACTTATTTTACTAATCACTAACACATACACTTATGATGAGCCTCTGATTGTAGGTTGCAGCTTGCTTTAAGCTCAGTACAACAAAGAATCTGAAGTGTAAAAAAATATTATAAGCGGTGAGTTTCCGGACGATATTGGTTTATGTAGCTCCGCAAATTCTTAAGAGCCACTGAATTCTCCTTGTATGAAAGACATCCTGCATTTAAAAATGTTCCCAAAAAACAAAATTTGTTTGTTTAACTATTATTAAAATAGCAAGCCAACCTATGTCCGGCGATCGCCTGCTCATTCACGTTTGAGATGAATATGAATGCGATTAGACAATAGAAGCTAGCAACTTTTGAGTTTTTCCGTTTTCACCGGTTCTATAAAAACATTCTTAGTTCGTATAAGGGTGTTTTGTTGACCTCCTTAAATAAATGCTTCACATTAAGCCAGGTTTTCTTATGCAAATACAAACAATAACAAGTTAACTTCACATTTGAACTTCAGTAACTCTATGGCTGAATGCACGTTTTTCTCAAAATATGTTGCTCCTACGAAAAAAGGTGCAATATGTTTTCTGTGTAGAATTTAATGAGCAATAATATAAACTCACTAATTTTTTGAAAAATTTACATTTGTTGAGATATTTACAAAAACTGTTTTGTAACTTTGACACGCTATAACTTCAAGGAAATTCAATGGAGTTGTTGGGAGACGGACACAATCCCGAAATTCTGAATCCAGAAAACCCAAAGTCCCGAAAACCCAAAATCCAGAAAACGCAGATTCCCGAAAACCCAAAATCCCGAAAACCCAGAATCCCGAAAACCCAGAATCCCGAAAACCCAGAATTCCGAAAACTCAAAACCCCAAAAACCAAAACTCAAACTACAAAATTCTAAAAAAAGGTAACTGCCATTACTGACTTTTCTAACGAACTTTTTGGCCAAGTTCTGATATCTCGATATGGTAAAATATTGTGGATCTAGCCTTATTGAAACGAAATCAAATAGTTTCAACAAATTAATGACTGTTATGTCTCACAAATCGGAATTTCAACTGAGTTCCGATACGTGTTTAAACTCTCTTCCGAATTTTAGCATGTTGTTTTGTATTCAATTTATTCTGAATTTAAGAAATTGCCTTTAAATGGATTTTTCATTCTGCTTGTTTTCTGACCTTGGTATATTTTTTTCCCATTAAGTTTTTATATAAAAATAGCTTTTAATTGAAACATAACATTAAAATGGCTTAATAAGCATTAAACAAAGTAAAGAAGTAGTTAATTTCGAAGTTAGTGCATTCCATCTACATTTTAAAATAAAAAATAAATTAGAAACAAAGTGTGAGAGCATGTACTGTACCCATATTTACTTTTAGTAACAAAAAAATTAGTATACCATCATGAAACTTGGTATCATCATTTAGCAACAGATATTTTTATAAACTCTTCTTATTATTACTTTTGATGACAAATGAACCATTGATGCCAAGTTTCCTTGACGGACCATTATTTTCAACTGGTTTCCGGTAATATTTTACTTTTACACTGAAAATATAGTCATCTTCACATAATAATTGCAATAACTTTTTTCACGGAGGCCGCATCGACTTGGTTTTAATGTCATTTGATTCAGCATTCAAAACTACTACTTAAAAGCATGTGTCAAATGCTTAGGTTGCACCAAAGTTAATTTTTTTGTTTAATACACCACAATTTACACCCCCGCCTCTCCCCCTAACAAAACTAAATTATATGTGAACTATTTTTAAAGACTCTTGATTCTTCATTCTTATAATACATGAAACGTTTTCACCAAATTTCATGATGGTACTAATTTTTTTGTTTTATTTGTCCTATTTTACCTGTACTAGATTAAGATATCTAATCTTCATATGGTGAAAAAATATTACATGAAAAGTATGTACCTATCTTTCTTTTGCAAATATTAACCCAGATAGTTGATCTTCAGTTTCAGTTAAGAAATGGGAACCAAAACTACGAAAAGGTATACAAATTTTTTATTTGAAAACGTTACGGGTGTGACAGTTCATCGTTACGGGTGTGACCGAGTTTGATTTTTAGGCATGAAAACACATTGATACAAATTTTTTTCTTCTAGTAATGAAACATAATTTCTTTTTTTTACGGGCGTGACACTTACCAATTTAAGAATCAGCTGCCTAAAAACTCAAATTGTATTTATTATTGCATATTTAAATGACACGAAAACGTGCTTAGAGTTCTGATAAGGGAAAATAACCACAGGTTGTCAAATTGTGAAACAATTAATTATTGAAAATAGGGTTTTGGAGACCTATTCTTCTAAAGTGGTTCGAGCTGCGAAATAAGCGGCGATAAAAAAAATTATTGATAATTTCACTTTTAAAATGAACCATGCAATCTTTTAAAACCGTCTACGGTACTTTTTTCAATTCGAAGTCATATTTTGTGATTTTTCGTAAAGGGTCTTTTGGTATAGAACCACCCATATGTAATACCAAAGACCGTATAATACCAAGATACTGCATCTCAACCAACCACCAAAAATCAGCTTTAGATGCGGTCGGTCGGGGGAAAGGGAAACATTCTCACGTATTGTATCACATTCGAACTCACATAACACACACAGACATGCAAGCCTTTATTCGCCGCAGACCCACGACTCAGCGACCGCGCCACCGACGATTGTAAAACTTATACATAGACGGGGTTCTCACTCACACATCTATGGGGTCACCACTGGGGTCGTCACAGTACTAGCGCTTTGACTGCGAATTTTTACACTAGATGCAATATCTTGGTATTATACGGTCTTTGGTAATACCTACGCAAGAAACATATTTAGGAAACTTTTTTAACGATTTATTTTCGTTTTCTTCTTTGTCTCGTTATGTTTTAGTTATGTTTCAGATAATAATATGCTTCAGATGTAATTATTTTTCAGATTAAAATTTTAACACAAAAAAATTTTATAAAGTGAAAAATTTGCGCAAATTTTTCATTTAATATACCTAATTTTTCGGGATTTTGGGCTTTCGGGATTTTAAGTTTTCGGGATTCTGGGTTTTCAGGATTCTGAGTTTTCTTTTTCAAGATGGCGGCCTTTCTTTTACCCCAAAAACTAGGTTTTATAAGTGGGAGATGTAGCCAAACACAAATCGTACACAAATTTGTTCCCATTGATTAATGAAAGGTTTATACATTTTTTGACAAAATTTGTTCCACCGTGAAGTTCTTGCACGATTTTCTCTAAATCTATTGATTGTATGAAAAAAGTATCTTTACCTTTTTTGTGTAGAATTACAAAAGCTTAAATTTGCACCTTCACAATTTTTCAAAAAAACATATAGTTTTCGAAATATTAATGTCGTTTTTCATTGTTGAAAAGATTTGATCTTTTTGGGAAAAGATGTGCACTTTTTCTATTTTTGCATGTTTTATTCAAAAAAAGATGAGATCTGAAGACGAAAGATGAGATCTTTCTAGTTTGAGAGATTTGATCTGCATTCACCCATACATGCAACCATTCTCCTATCAAACGACAAATCGATATAGGGTAATTTATTTGTTTAGTATTTTTTGTGACGACGCCATATGATATTTTTAGGTGTATTCTTGTATGTATGCTATGTGTGTAAGAGGAATCTTCTCAAAATCACTGATCTCTATAATAGAGATCAGTGCTCAAAATATGCCCAGATGTTTCATTCAAGACAGAAATTCTAGATTTTAAAATCAAATCTTTCAGATTTCAATGAAAAACGACATAAGAAAAAAATGAGTTTTAATTTTGCGCCTGCCCAAATTTACGAAACTATTTAGAAAATGATTACTTACTTCGTCTTCAGAACCACAATTTAGCTTTGTCGGATTTTTTTCGAAGTTAACCATTTTTTTGTCTAATTTTCCTGGGCATTTGAACACTTTGATTAAAATCATACTGATTTTTTTTACTTTCTTTCATAATGTTGAGTTTGCAATATGATTGAATATGAAAACACATAAAATAAAATGAAAGATTTCGGGTTTAAAAAAAAAATATATAAAGATAGACCCTTCTCCCAAAACAAATTTCAGATCTTACGCGAACCATCCTATATAGTGCTTATGTCTAAGCATATATGTACATATAAACATAGTTTTCATTATACAAATAATAAAACATTGGCATAAATTATATATGTACACTAGGGTGGTCGTTAAAATAGTTTTCTTTGAGTTTTTGGATGGGCCTAAATTGGCTCTAAATGAAGAAAAAAAGTTCCCTAATTTTTTCAGATTTTTATTTTCATCCCCTATAGTCGCTGTAGGGGAAAATCAAATTTCCCCTTTTTTATATACATACATACATACAAGGAAATTCGCGTAAAATCTGCCAAAAAATTCAGAGCATGTAGGTGAAAAGTAGACAAGAAAAAATCCTACGCGAGGGGGGTAACATCTCCCCCCGCTTGGACGGGAGGGGCATTTAATAAAATAATTGCATAAAATAGAAAAAAATTAATTAAAAAACAACGGCAACGGGAAAATGTCAAAATCCCGCCGATCAAAATCCCGCAAGTCGAAATTCCGCCAAATAAAATTACTAATTTAATTATGTACACGAATCCCGCCAGTCAAAATCCCGCCAGTTGCCTGCTACTATTTTGCGGGATTTTTGATACTTTTTTAAAATAATCCCAACTTTTTAGATACTTTTTCTTACTTTTGAAACAATATTTTATTTTAATTAGTGAATTTATTTTTATTGAAAAAAAGTATAGGTATAAGCAGTTGTGCTTTGGCAATTTGGCATTTATCTTCAGTTCTTCTTAGAACTCAACTCCGTAGAGGTAAGACCTCGAGGTACATAATTAGAGAGATAGAAATTGGATTTTATTTTGGTTTTGTGGGGACGGGTGACAACGGCTACGGCCACGATGCCGGCGATGTGATGGCTTTGACTTGCTGTCTCGGCATCAACTCGCTAAAGTCTTGCCTTGGTCGTGGTTCACAGTGGCGTGGATCTGGATGTAGGTGGATCTGGATCTGGACAGAGGTGAGTCTGGATCTAGACAGAGGTGGGTCGGGATCTGGGCATAGGTGGGTCTGGATCTGGACAGAGGTGGGTCTGGATCTGGACATAGGTGGGTCTGCTTTCTGGACAGAGGTGGGAATTTTTTTTCGGTTTGGGTGAAACGGTAGTCTAAAAGAAGACAGAGGTGTGTCTGCATTCTGGAAGCAGGTGGGATTTTTTTTTTGAAAAAAAAAAATTATATAGAAATATAAACTTTTTGGACATTTTTTTTTTTAAGATATAAAAAAACAAGATTTTTTGAAGAAAATTTCAATGAAAAATTAAACTTTTCTCAATTTTTTTTTTTGTTAATTTTTCTTTGAAATATGAATGAAAATATTTTTTTTTAGAAAATTTCAATCAAAAATTAAACTTTTCTCAGTTTTTTTTTCGTTTTTTAATTTTTCTTCGAAATATGAATGATAGGTACTGTTGCTCAAGAAAACTTGACATTGGCGCTCAATTGATGCATCGCATTATACGAAAATTCGACTTATATCTTTAAACGCGATTTGCGGCATCAAAGTTGACACCTTTAAACTTGATTTGCGGATAAACTTAGCATCCTAGCGACTTAAAAATCCAGATTCTTTAAATGCAAAAGAAACTTTGCATACACCCAACCTCGCACCCACCCCAAATCCTATAATGAGCCCAAACAGGGGGGCAGCATGACCCCCCATACACACCTCGCTGTTCATTTCGCGTTTATTTGTCATTCAAGGTACTCAAGAACTCAATTAATGCATAGCATTATACGAAAATTCAACTTTTATCTTTAAACGCGATTTGCGGCTAAACTAAGCGTCCTAGAGGCATCAAAGCTTACAACTTTTAACTTGATTTGCGGCTAAACTAAGCGTCCTAAGCGACTTATAAAATGCATATTCGTGATCTTGGAATGTGCCCGTTCCCTAAAACAAAATAAAATTGGTAAAAAGTTTTTTTTCCAAAACTTTCAAAAAAATATTTTCAGTTTTTTCGGCTAAACTTAATCAGTTTTTGTTCTCTTTTTTAATTTTTTTTTTCGAATTATGCGTGAATGATATTTTTTCTTTAAATGCAAAAGGAACTTTGCATACACCCAACCTCGCACCCACCCCAAATCCTATAATGGCCCCAATCAGGGGGGTTGCAGGGGGCAGCATGCCCCCCCATATACACCTCGGTGTTTATTCGTGTGTATTTGCCACCCAAGGTACTGTTGCTCAAGAAAACTTGACCTTGGCGCTCAACTGATGCATCGCATTATACGAAAAAATCGACTTCAATCTTTAAACGCAATTTGCAAATTGCAAAGGAAAGAAAAATATTAATGAGCTGTCGCATAGTAGTAGAAACGGCGGGATTTTGATCGGCGGGATTTTCATTTTCGGGATTTTGACACGCGGGATTTCGACATACGGGATTTTGATCCGCGGGATTTCGACCCCAACCCGGGTAACATCTCCCCCCGCTTGGACGGGAGGGGCATTTAATAAAATAATTGCATAAAATAGAAAAAATTAATTAAAAAACAACGGCAACAATTACAGTAATGTTTTAGTAGCTTTTTAGAAAGCCAGAAGTCCATTTTTATAGTTTATTTTCAAATAAATTCTTTGAATGAAACTATTTTCAAACCTAAAAATTTTAAAACCTAAAAAATGACAAATATTTTGTCCTCAAAATGTTGAGTTTGAAACAACTTTTTGCCAAAACTATTAAAAAAAAACTTGATTTGTGTTTCGCACACCCCCCGCGACTATAGCTTTCCAACCACTTAAAATTTATCCAAATCGGTCAAACACTATTTGAGAAAATGGTACCACAAAATTTAATTAAAAAATTTTGGGTCGTCACACCAGGCAAGTTTTACTTGCAGCAATCATTTTACTTTCTGCAAGTACTTTACTTTCACGGTGTGAGGGCAGTTTTTTTGTCTTTTATATTCAATGCTTTTTTCAATTTTAGTTCAAACACGAAAAACCAGTTGGTTCTAGGACTTTTATTTTCCTAAATATACATATAAAAATAACTAAATCAACTTACTCATAAGAAACAAGGAAAAACGTAAGTTGATGAAATGATCAAAAACTCTATTGTGATAAGTATGTATAAAGATCTGACATACAAATCATTCTTTTCATTATTTAATTAGGTACAATAATGTTTTTCAAATGCTTTCTTTTATATCATTTATTAAAACCCTGCCACCAGAAATGGCTTAAAATTAACTTTTCGTATATGCATATATAAAAAATGTATAACTTTTTTTTTAAATTCGTTAACGGGCAGAAATAAAATACACTTTTTTTGACAAGGAGTCTCAAAAAATTTGTTAAACACCAAATGTTAACAAAACCTAAAGAAACAACATTGTTTAAAAATGACTACAGTATTTCAGTATAGAGTAGAAATGAGAATTTGGGTATTGTACATATGAAAATCAAAAATGGTGATTGAAGATTTTGGTAAAAACTGATATCAAAGAACGAATCAGCGTGAAAAATCATTATTAATAGATGTATCACAAGTCTGCTTTAAAGCGGAATACATTTTGTCATCTGCGAAAGGTGGTCATTTTGAAAACAGACAAATAACAATGGTACTAATGGGGTACATTTGGCTAATTTGGGACATTTCTTAAGTACCAGTGCCCTGAATCTATTCGCACATTTTTTTGTTATAATTTGTTTGGGGTCAAACCATAGATTTTCTTAACTAGTTAAAAATGTAAATAAATACTAATAACTTACTTTTCAATCCGAGGAGCAGTGCACAAAACCATGATGCCAGAATTTGTATATTGAGCCGAGTGATTTGCTCTTATGGCTTCGAGTTTGCCTCTGCAAAACGATGCAACCAAGTAAGTTGAAAGCGCAATTGATTTCCGATTGCATTCAAGTAGTCCTTCTTTTTTTTCTTTTGGGTTGTTTTTATCTTCAGTTTACAGCTATCATCAAACATTTCTTAAAAAAAAAAACAAATCTCCACTGCAACTTTTTACAAGAAGTATGTCCTGGGCTTCCTGAACGAGAAGAGCTTCCTATTGCCCTTGTGGTGTACCCTCTGTACCAATGAGAGCTTTATCTTGGAGTTGTGGAATTGCTTGACGTGCACTCGGCGAGTCTTGCTGGCAGCGATTGCCTCGACCTTGATGATCTGAATAGAGTGGGCACGGGCACGATGACGTTCACCCATGTCGCGGTAACATTTAGTGATGGCTCCGCCGACAGTCAAATCAAAGTATTCACGACGCAACCATATATAGGTGAAGTTTCATAGACTTGTTTGAGCGAGACAATTTCGCTGGTGGTCTTCTTCAGTTGTCGCAAGAAATACCAGAAACGTGACCTAGCCACAATGTTGTCTGGAGCGAAAATTCTCATCTTGTAGAGAGGAGTCTGGGCCTCCTTCTCTGTGGGCAGTTTGCGTCCGATGACTTCGTATTCATTCAACTGTCCCTTAGCTTTCATTTTGGCAGCGTTCTCAAAAAAGGTGTCCAGCCATATTATGGACTACACCCACATGTGCACTGTGCGCTGTATTTATATTGGGAGTGAAGTTTTACTCCTGAAAAAAAAAGTTATTAGACATAGCTACATTGTACGAAATAAATTTTTTTATATTTATGTACTTTGACAGAACCTTGGGCAAAATTCGTAGTTTTGGGAGGTACGCGAACAGACATAATATTTTTGAAAAAAAATGATTTTTTTTTCAAGTTGATTGTTTTCAAAAATATATGTACCTATTTACAAACTTAAAAATTTAATTTCTCGAAAACGTTTCACATAAATTACTTGATTTAAAAATACAAGTTAAAGAATGGAATATTAGCTTTCAAAAAAAATTTACAATTTTTGTCGTACGATGCACGGGTCACGAGATATTTGAAGCGAGTTTTCCAAGATGGTGGATGACGCTCGTGGCTCTCCGAACCCGCAACTTGGATTTACATTCGGGGACCCCCTGAACATATTCCATCAAGAAAATCAGTTCAGTAACTATTTGCAAATAAAAAGTACCTGGCTCTTGGCCTGTTAATGAAGTTAAGATTACGTACCTACCTATAAATAATTAAAATTTACAAAATGCTCCGCTTCTAGGCAAAACCAACACGTGCTATTTCGAAGTACCTACCTTGAATTTAGCTTCCATAAAATTTATCCCGAGCCGAACAAGTAGTTGAAAACACAGCTGTAATAGAAATAAATTATTTCAATAATTAATAATTATCAATTACTTAAGAAAAAAAACTTACAAATGGAGGTCCCATGGACGTATGTCCATGGGATGTCCGATCACCATGAACGCGAAATTTCTTTTGTTAACTTTTGTCTGAGTCATAGATAAACAAATAAAGATGGGAAACTTTCGTACGTTTCACCCCCCAAAACCCATTTGCTTACATTGTTGTTTTTGTAATTTCACTCGTGTCGATGAATAGATGTGAATTGCAACAACAATTTAACGCGGTGAGTTTGTTTCGTTTTGACAGTTCGATTTTTTTTTCCTAACTCGGTGATATATTTTTCTTCAGTGCGTCTAAAAAAATAAATAATATGTTTTAATAATAAATAACATGGCTAATTATCCTTCGTCTACTGGTGTCCTGTCCTGATTGCCAATGATTTATTCGGCGTATAATTTGAATTCAGCCTATGGAAACTGGTTCTCTGGATGCAAGACGCTCATCCAACAGACAATGGCAAAGATAAGGCAAATCCAGCATTGTTTGTGTTAAAGGAGCGCATCAGGAAAGGAAGGGCTGGACAGAAACGTTTGGGGTAGCTGGCCAAGTGGAAAACTGCTGAAGAAGAAGCAGCGTTGATTCGATCATTGCCGGTAGAGGTAGAGGAACAACCCAAACAGATTATTGTAACAACGAAGGGAATGTAGGATCCATTGGAAGTTTATTTGTTGGATTTCCCCAACATTGAAATGAAATGTTCCGAAATACAGTTGCCTTTCCAGGCGTGTAAAGAAGGTTAGTGATCTTATTTTGAAGGCAACCAAACCTCCAATGATGTTGTTCAATCTTTACGATGATTAACTGAAAACCATTTCGTCCTACACAGCTTTCAGTCGATTTATTTTGATCATCAGAGCCTCGCACGTAAAACACCGAACAAACAAAGATCATTCTGAAGCCAGATAAAACAACAACCACAGAAGTTCATCACATTTGGACAACGTTGCAAGAAATTTATATGAAATTCGTGCAAGTGCTGGATACAAAGCGTTGTCATTTCAAAACTACTTGCTGGATTTTGATAGTTGAAGCGGTTTTTAGCCTTAATTAAATCCTTCTAAGATATTTTAAAAAAAAATTCCAATTTAAACAAAAATTTCGAAAAATTTGCCCATAGAACTAGTATCATCATATTCTTGAAATTTGAAAAAAGACGAAACTAGTTTTTTGAGACAATTTTTTGAAATCTGCTCGAATTAGAAATGGGTTTTGAAATAACTTAGAAGACCTTAATTGAGAAAAACCGTTTCAATAATAAAAATCCGGCAAGTAGTTTTGAAATGGCAACGTTTTGTACCCAGCACTTGCAAGAATTTCATATAAATTTCTTGCAAGTGTTAAATACAAAGCGTTGTCATTTCTAAACTACTTGGTGGATTTTGATGATTGAAGCGGTTTTTAGCCTTAATTTAATCCTTCTAAGTTATTTTAAAAAACATTTCTAATTTAAACAAAAAATTCGAAAATTTTGCCCATAGAACTAGTATCATCATATTCATGAAATTCGAAAAAAGACGAAAATAGTTTTTTGAGACAATTTTTTGAAATCTTTGCTCGAATTGGAAATGGTTTCTGAAATAACTTAGAAGACCTTAATTAAGACTAAGAACCGTTTCAATAATCAAAATCCGGCAAGTAGTTTTGAAATGGCAACGTTTTGTACCCAGCACTTGCAAGAATTTCATATAAATTTCTTGCAAGTGTTAAATACAAACCGTTGTCATTTCAAAACCACTTGGTGGATTTTGATGTTTGATGCGGTTTTTAGCCTTAATTTAAGCCTTCTAAGTTATATTAAAAACCATTTCCAATTTAAACAATAATTTCGAAAAATTTGCCCATAGAACTATAGTATCATCATATTCTTAAAATTCGAAGAAAGACGAAAGTACTTTTTTAAGACATTTTTTTGAAATCTTTGCTTGAATTGGAAATGGTTCTTGAAATAACTTAGAAGACCTTAATTAAGACTAAGAATCGTTTCAATAATCAAAATCCAGCTTGTAGTTTTGAAATGACAACGGTTTGTATCTCACACTTGCAAGAAATTTATATGAAATTCTTGCAAGTGCTGAATTCAAAAATCAAAATCCAGCTAGTAGTTTTGAAATGACAACGGTTTGTATCTCACACTTGCAAGAAATTTATATGAAATTCTTTCAAGTGCTGGATACAAAACGAGTTAACAACAAGAAAATAAAAATATTGCGCGCGTGCATCATTCCATGATAAAAATAAGAATTTCAGCTCAAAGACAAAAAGAAAATAGAGTGTTTAATATTTATTAAAACTTAAAAATCTCAAAGTAAAAGAGCTAATGATAAGATGTAGATATTTGTATTGTTTTTTTTTATTAGAAATAAAGTAAAATTTTCAATTAAATAAACAAACAAAAAATAATTACTTATTTATATGTTGCTTTTTTGCCTACAGACAAGAAGCGAAGGGTATTTGAGAAGTATTTGGCATTCATTTCAGAGATTGATCTCCCAGCTGCTTGTGTACCAGATATTTGTTGTTGGACTTGTTGTTTATGCAGATTCTTCCGAAGGGTTTTGCTGGTAGACGAATACTACCTGTTCCTGTTTTGCCGATTGTTTCACGTGTACGAGCCCAAATCACCTTGATAGGCGTCTTCTTCGATCTAAAATGTTAACAAAATTTGAATAGTTTTCTGAAAGCACCGAAATTCATTCGGTTGGCATGTTTTCTGAATTCATTATTCATTCAATGCATAACGCTCTTTCATCTTACTTGATTTGGGTGGTTCCTGTAGTCTCTTTTCGATATCCTCCTTGAATCGAAGCCCGATTTCTCAATGGAACGATTCATGACAATCATCAACTTGAGCCCCAAGGACACTTTTGGCCGCAACTAAACGAGCTGCTATGCGTCTAACGTCCTATAGAGGAAGATTGTACATTTTTGAAGATAGTATCGTTTTCCTCCAAATCCAGAAGTTCGTCGGCTACAAATTTTTTAACATAGTATTTTTGGATTCCTTGTTTAACAATTGAAAACTTGTAATTTTGTTTACAAAATTATAATTGAAAACAATTTTGATTGCACTCGGTAAATGAAAAATGACGTTTTCAAAATACACCTCGGAACTTTTGGGATGCGTTTGAAATATTGTTCCTAGAGGTGCGGTCGCACTTTTTTTAATATCTCTATTCTGTTTTTGTATTCTGCATTGACTCTATTATAATATGTTAAAAAAAACGGCTATTTGTCATCAATAGTTTAAACATGCATTACATTTAAGTATTAAGGTTATTCATGCAACGTAGTAAAACTATCGTAAATGCCGTAAACGTTTGACAGCTCATTTCATTTTTGAATTTCAAGTGGCTGTTAATCGGTTTTTGGTATTGTTTTTTTCTTTCTACTTCCATTGAACTTTCACATTTTCACACAAACATTTTGTAGAGGTTTTCAAACTGTGGCCAAGGTTAGAAAGGTTTTAACTTAATTTCCAAATTTATTTCGGGCAAATTTGGTTGAAATTGTCTTTATTCCAAAATGTGAATTTGTATGAGAAATGAGATAATTTCGTATCGAATTTGGAAATTTTCATCGAAATCACATTTGGTCTAATGAAAACGAAGTATTACGATGGTTTTACTATACGTTGCATGCATGAATACCCTTATTATTATAGTGAGAAAACCAATTGATTAAAAACTCTTAAGCTGGCCATACACGACATAGTCATCCGATCCATTTGGCTCAATTGGATTTAATATGGGCCAAATAGACCAATCAGTCTCACGTCGTTTACTCTTAAAACTTTCGAGAGACTGTTGGACATCTATATTCGCAGCTCACTGAACCCGGAGGTGATTTCTCCAATGCAGCATGCCTATACGAAAGGCAAAAGCGTAGAAACTGCACTTCACTGTGTTGTTAATACAATTGAAAAAACTCTCAAAGACAAGGAATACACTCTTGCTGCCTTCCTAGATATTGAAGGAGCATTCAATAATGTGGAAAATGATGCAGTTAAGAGAGCCCTTGTAGAGCTGAATATAGAAAAGTCAATTATAAATTGGACTATGTGCATGTTAAAAAACAGGCATATTAATACAGAACTTGAAGAATCACGTTTAATAGTATCCACATCCAGAGGAGCACCCCAGGGAGGGGTGCTTTCTCCGCTTCTTTGGATACTAGTCATGAACGAAATTCTTGTAAAATTAAAATATAGTGGAGTCAAAGTAGTAGCTTATGCAGATGACCTAGTACTACTTGCGACAGGTAAATTCCCATCCACTATTAGTGAACAAATAGAATATGCCCTGTCAAAGGTCAACACATGGGCAAAGAATTGTGGTCTAATGGTCAATCCATTGAAAACTGAATTGGTTCTCTTCACTAACAGAAGAAAAATACCAATGTTTAGATTACCATCAATTGCAGGGACTCCACTCAAAATCTCGGATCAGGCCAAATACTTGGGTGTGATCCTTGATAAGAAACTGAACTGGAGTCTCAACACTAAAGAGAGAGCAAAGAAAGCTATGGTTGCGTTCTATTCCTGCAACAGGATCTTTGGTAAATCCTGGGGACCCAATCCAAAAATTATCAGGTGGATGTACACGGCAATAGTTAGACCGATACTTACCTACGGTAATTTAGTTTGGTGGAACGCGACTGAGAAAGCAACAAACCTGAAAACCTTGACAAAAGTTCAAAGATTAGCATGCGTAGGTATTACGGGGGCGTTGAAAACCACTCCCACAGCGGGACTGGAAGCTATACTCAACTTGAGACCCCTAGATCTATTCGTGCAAGAATCTGCAGCATACAGTGCCCTGCGCCTAAGCCAGACTAAATGCTGGAAGCAAAGCACATCAGGCCATACTCAGATTCTGCAGAGATATGTGGGAAATAATGTTTGCACAGACTACACAACACCCCATTTAAACTTCAACAGACCCTTCACTACCTCTCTTCCTAATAGAGAGGAGTGGGAAAACAACCAACCTTTCAGTAATGCATCTACAATAACTGTCTTCACTGATGGTTCGAAGATGGACACTGGAGTTGGTGCAGGAATTTTCTCGGAAACTCTGGGACTAGCTAGCTCCTTCAGACTTCCGGACTTTTGCAGTGTCTTCCAAGCCGAGGTCTTGGCAGTGACAAAAGCAGCTACGCAAATATCAATGATGTCGATACCACGACCTGATATCACCCTCTTTATTGATAGCCAAGCAGCAATAAAAGCAATTTCTGCCACCGAGATACATTCGAAGCTTGTGACTTGCTGTCGCGAAGAGCTTAGGGTTCTTGGCATGCAGAATAACATTAGACTCTGCTGGGTTCCCGGTCACAGTGATGTACAGGGAAACGAGAGAGCTGATGAGCTGGCGAGAACGGGTTCGTCGCTTGATTCAAGTCAAGCCGAACAAAATATTAAAGTACCAACCTGTAGCATCAAACAGGAAATTGGTAACAAAATATTAGAAAAAACCAATGAAAGATGGAATCTGCTTGAAACATGCGCCACAACTAGAAAGTTATGGCCAAATTTCTATAAGCAGAGAACAGACAAAATTATGCAAATGGACAAGAAACATCTCCGTTCCCTTGTCAGCATAATCACCGGACACAACCTACTGAGATACCATAAAAAGAAAATGAGGCTCAGTACTGATGACCTTTGCAGAGGATGCAGTGACGAAGAAGCACATGAGGATACCTTACACTTCCTTTGCCACTGCCCAGCACTCTGTCATTTAAGAAAGAAACACCTAGGAAATCATTTCTATGACGACCTAGAGGAACTTTCTGGAACTTCGGCTATTAGCCTTCTGAATTTCATCAACGCCTCTAAATGGCTTGACTGCTAACAGAACACATAGGTTTTTACATAAAGTGGAATACAATTTCCTAGGGTATCACAACGGATCTACATAGATCTAAGTGTGACGGTAACGAGATCAACTGTCAGCCCTTCTACCTCATCATCATCATCGTGTCCTGTAACCCCGGCTGGGGCATAGGGCGTCAACAAAACGTCTCCATCCTTCACGGTCTGCTGCAAGGTACTTTAGCTGTGGCCACGTCTTTCTCTGGGATTCTGCTTCCGCTAAGACAGTTGATTTCCATGTTGTTCTTGGTCTTCCAACCCGCCGTGCACCCTGAGGATTCCATTCAAAGGACTGCTTTGCAATTTCATTGTTTGGTTTCCTCAGTGTGTGACCAATCCAACGCCATTTACGCTTTCTTATGTCGACGTCCAGCCGCTCTTGACTTGTCCTGCGCCACAATTCCTCATTTGATATTATTTGTGGCCACCGAATCTTTAGGATATGGCGAAGACAGCGATTCACAAAAGCCTGCAATTTCTTCGAAATGATAGACGTGACTTTCCAGGTTTCACAAGCATATAACAGCACGGATTTGACATTGGATTCGAAGAATCTCAACTTAGTGCGTAAGGAGATTTGACTTGATTTCCAGATTGGGGACAGAGTACCGAAGGCAGCACGAGCTTTATTTATTCTACTTTTAACGTCCAGATCCGTACCACCGTTTGCAGAGACAATACTGCCAAGGTAGTTGAACTGTTCCACTACTTCAACTGGCGTCTCCTGTAGAATAATACGCTGCTGTGTGGAGCGGCCTGTGAGCATTATTTTTGTCTTTTTGCTGTTTATTCTTAGACCACTCGACTCTCCCTTCACTTGCAGTGTTTGGCACATCCCGTTCAGCCCACTGATGTTATTTGCCAGTAGACATATGTCATCGGCATAGTCTAAATGACTGAGCCTTTCGAACGGTCTCCATTGAATGCCCTGTCGCTCTGCTGTACCTACACTGGCCGTCAATACGTCGTCCATCGCCAGCAGGAAGAGAATTGGCGATAGAACATCCCCTTGTCTCACACCCTGTTGCACTACAAAGGAGTCGGATAGCTGCCCGTTGTGCAAAACAAAACACCTTGCGTTGTTGTATGACTCTTTAATAATGGCAACTATTTTTGGTGGAATTCCTCTACCAAGCAACGATCTCCATATACATTCTCGGTTAACTCGATCAAAGGCTTTCTCAAAATCCACGAACATGAGGTAAAGCGGTGATTGAAATTCCATCGACTGCTCGAGGACGATACGCAGGGTGTTGATATGGTCGACACACGATCGACCACTGCGGAAGCCAGCTTGATGCCTCTTGAGTGTAGACTCGATTCTCTCCTTTATTCGCTCGAGAATGATGGTTGCCATTAGTTTTGGGAAAACGGACAAAACGGTGATACCACGCCAATTGTTGCAATTCTTTAAGTCACCTTTCTTTGGCAACTTAACAATCACACCATCCTTCCAATCCCTGGGATAGCTTTCGTTTTCCCAAATGTTTTTTATCAACGGATGTAAAATACTAGCCGCTGTTACGGGATCGGCTTTCAGGAATTCAGCTGGTATTCCGTCCAGTCCAGCTGCCTTGTTGTTTTTGAGGAGATTTATTGATGTCTGGATTTCCGATTCTGACGGGGGTTCGATGTCAATACCCCTATAGGACCTGCGCATCTCGTTTAGTTGGGGCACTTCAGCACTCTGCTCAACTGAATCCTCATTTAGCAGGGCACAAAAATGGTCCTTCCATCTACGAAGCTGATCCTCAATTGATACCAAAAGTGTGCCATCCACATCCATTACAGGATGATTGGTGTTGCTTTTTTTCCCGATAACATCTTTGGCTATTTGGTACAATTCCCGGATATCTCCTCTTCTGGCAGCGATTTCCGCATTATCTGCGAGTCCATCCAACTTCACCCTCTTGTCACGTCTCACACAGCGATAGACCATCTTATGTGCAATGCGGTACTCTCTTCGCAAGTCAGCCTTTCGTTGAACATCTGCTTCAGCATTTATTTGGATTTTCAACGATTTGCGAAGTTCGATCTTATCCCAGGTGTCTTGGGATATCCAAGAGTCTCTACGTCTCGTTCGCTTGGGTACAGTTTCGGATCCAGCCTCCATAAAAACACTTTTAATTTCACCCCACATCTCATCAATTGTTGAATTCTGGATTCCGTTTAATGACGAGGCTCTGTCGTTAAGGGTGGTGACATAGTTTCGACATATGTTGGGGT
Organism: Dasysyrphus tricinctus; assembly: GCA_963921185.1. Taxonomy (NCBI): domain Eukaryota; kingdom Metazoa; phylum Arthropoda; class Insecta; order Diptera; family Syrphidae; genus Dasysyrphus; species Dasysyrphus tricinctus. The sequence goes on from OY992534.1 coordinate 43,832,136, forward strand.
CATTTAAAGCATTCGTAATGAATTTTGAGCTCCTTGCTGCATCCTGCGCTGGTTTTTGTACGGCAGCGGTTCGTAGTTTGAGACTCATCAGAACCAAATGGTGGTCGCTTCCCACATCGGCATTTCTTATACTCCGGACATCACACATAGACTTCCTCCATCGCTGCTGAATCATGATATGATCAATTTGGTTTTCGGTTTGACCATCCGGATGCACCCAGGTAATTTTGTTGCACGTCTTATGCTTAAATACAGTCCCACCTATCACAAGACGATTCGCGTTACAAAAGTCGACAAGCAAGTCACCATTTTCATTCCGTGACCCCAAGCCATTTCTTCCCATCACGCGTTCCAGTCCGTAATTGTCTGAACCGACTTGGGCATTGAGGTCTCCCATAACGACTATGATGTCGGCTCTCGGAACACTACTGTAAACCGAGTTAAGATGAGTGTAGAACGCGGTTTTGTCTTCCTCGGTCGCTTCATTTGTGGGGGCGTAGCACTGAATAATTGTGACGTTACGAATTTTTGAACGAAACCTTGCTGTCATTAATCTCGCAGAAATGGGCGCCCAGGAGATCAAACTACGCCTCGCTTCTTCGTTCAACATAATTCCGACACCATGCAGTCTTTGGCCACCCTCTCTTTCATCTTCGCCGGAATACAGCATTCTCGTCTGTCCAGTGTCTGATCTGTATTCAGCTCTTCCTCTCCACTTAGTTTCGCTTATGCCCAGGATACTGATGTTTAGACGAAGCATTTCACGCTCAACCTGCTCGTATCTACCATCGCTGTACAAGGATCGAACGTTCCATGCTCCGATTTTCGTACGTATGCGGTAGCCAAAAGTAACATTTGCGCTTCTTGAAAGACTTCTTCTATTTGTCAACGATTCACTTATTATTATGGCGTCTTGATTGACGCTCGTACATGAAAGATGCCGCACCCCCAAATCCGATGTGCGGTTTACTGCAACCGAAGCTACAGAAGGATTTTCTATAAAAAGATTACCTCTTGGGGACTCATTTCCATTTGTTGTCATAATTCATGTATTTGCTTATATCCTTCCACCATGGTGTTTTCCGAGATATGATTAATAACATACATAAGCTCAGATTTGACAGGCACACCCGCCTTTTGTATGGTCAAACACATAACTGCTCGAGGCCGCCCACTATGGGAAAACAGACGCCTTTTGTAGCCGCCCAATATGGGTTACAGACGCTACCTGCTGCTGCCGTTGGCCTTTTACCAAAAAAAGCTCCTCCGCCACCAGACTATCATGCCGTTGACCGCCACCTGCAGTTCATCCGCCTTAAGGGGGCTTTTAACCATCCCGAGGACAAGTTTGTGCCCTGACCAGCATAGCTGGGTTGTCTGCTTATCCCGGCATCCATTCGGTCCCCCTGCACGTTAGCGTTACCCGCCCTCTACCACGCGGAGGTGTGCATAGGGATTTTCCTATCATTGAGCCTAGGGCCATATGGCGTCCTAGCACTCTCAAGTACTTTTAGAGGGCCTTCTACCTAACCTTACCTATTTAATATGGGCCGAAAATCCAAAATGTGATAGTAACCAATTACATGCTTGAGCCATCGTTGAACCTCAACTGAAACACGGATCAAAATTTGAACCACGTTTGTCCCTAGTCACGAACAGAATGTAAACAGGGCCGGATTTCGGAGGTGTGGGGGCAAACCAGGCATTTTGCCCCAGGTGGCAAAATTTGAGGGCGGTAAAATTGGAAATTTAGGGTGGTTGGCGGCTAAAAAAAAATGTTGTTGAGTTTTGTAACTGACCGAAGCATACAAAATAGGTGTATTTTTTTGCAAGCCCAGGGGAATGGAACTAAAAAACAGCATCGGGGCTTAGTGACGCAATCACAGAAAAAAATGGATTTTCCATGCAAAATAACGATAACAAGTATGAAATTCTTGCCGGTATCGCATTTTGTATCTGGGCTATAGTTAAGCCCTGAAAAATATCTGGGCTTAGCTAAGCCCCAAGGGGCCCAACTTACAATTTCGCTCCTATATTCATCCATATATGCTTTTCCTGTTCATTCATCCTACGCATAAAAGAATTGCATAATGCTCCCAAGAGTTAAAAGTGACTTTTTTTCACTCCTATTGTACCCTTATGGAGTTAATTATGAGAGCATTTAAGACATCCCCATAAAAAAACCTTTTTTTTAAGTCCAAATACGAATAGAACCTGGGACTCCTTGCACCGATTTTCTCGCTTGCTTACCACTCCACCAATCTCAGATATATAGAATTACTTTTATCTTGAATATTCTATCTATGAAACACAAAGCTATAGCTTGCATTAATAAGAATAAAATTGTGTTCAAGAATAACATAGAATAATAGATAGGTGGTCGCTAGAATAGATTAATTAATAAATACCAACCTTAAATATTGGCTGACAATAATAAGAAATATATGTGTGCTCGGATGAAAACTGTTAATGAAAAAATTATAAAATGACTGACTAACCTTAAGCGTCACCATATTCACTTATACAAGCAATATAGAAACGAAAAAGCTGACATAAATGTATTAAAATTTTAATTTTCACAACTATAATTATTAATTTAGAGTTTTTGCGACGGTTTGATTAAACATAATTGAAATTGAAAGTAAACTTTGGCTACACAACACCGCAGGTTAACATCTTACACCCATTGATGATTTAATCAAACAGAAAAGCGTCGAAAAAATTCAAAATTAATACAAAATATGAAAATGAAATTTTAATAAATTTAAATCATTTTTTTTTTAATGATTAAAAAAAAAATGTATTTATGTTTTTGTATTGTCAGTGTGTAATAAGGTGTGTTTGTTAACGTGAAATTTCTTCTTCTAATATATGCACACCGGAATCAGCGTATTAAACTTGCTGAGCCACAGTTCAAAATTTTAAGGACGTTTTAACAACTGGCCCTTAAGCCTTAACTACATTGGCCACTTTTTACAAAATTACAAAAGTAAAAATATTTTTTTTTCTCACTAGCGCAGTTGTTTTGTGAAAAAGAATATACAAATTGTTTCTTAAACCAAAATTTAAGCTTTCTGCATCATTTTAATATGTTTTCAAGTTTTCATAATCCAAAAATGAGTTTTAAAATTTTCAATTTTGTACTTTTTCACTTTTTTGGCCAATGTAGTTAAGGCTTGAGTCTGCTAGTACTCGATAACTTTTGAGTGATGACTGTTTACGAAAACTAATGAGTCGGAACGCGAAAAAAACCTCACATCTCTCCTACGTTCTCCTTCAATTTCAAAAAAGTCATGACTCAAGAGTTCTCTTGTAACAGCAGACTTAAATTTGGAAATTCATCAACTATTTGTTGAATATGATTTGTTTTTAATTTTAAAACTCATAAGAGTTGTACAAACGTGGCTAATAATTTATTCTGTGCTTCAGAAATCGGTGAATTAAAATTACTGAACCACTGATTTTAATTTACTTACTTTATTGACGATTGAAAGATAACTAAAGGCAAAAACAAAAATCATTCAATAATTGTATTATCCTGACAAATTTTGATAGTTCGTTTCTGTGGAGATCAAAAAACTAAGGGAGAATTCAAGCAACAAATACAAATTTAAAGAAGAACTTATGTAACTTCATAATTCACAAACAAATTTTCTCCCACTTCGATTCATTTAACCTACATTTATTATTTAATTATTTATTACAATAAATATTGTCGTTTCTTATTTTAGTACGCGTTAATATTTTAGAAGCCAATGTAATTTTAAAGTAAAATGATATAAAGGGAAGTGAACACTTAAAAATTCAGTTCACCCGCTTTTATACTTAACGAACATGTCCATGAGATTTTTAAAATAACTGACAAATTTAAAAAGAACCGACGATTTGTGGTGAAAATCATAAAGTTGCACTAGTGTGCGTGTGGTAAAGGTTACTACCCAGCGGGAAAAATTAAAAAAATCATTGAGGAAAAACCTGCTTTTTCCTTGAGGAATGGAAGCTGTACCTGCCACTTTTCAGCTTATTCCTTTGATGAATTTAACATGGGCGTGTCATTGGCGGGAAGCACATGCCACTTTTTCGATGAAAATTCAGTAACGAATTCACTACTTCAATGGAAGTTGTTTATTCACCGACCCAGGTGATGAAAAACACGGTGATTGCATAATCTGTGAATTCACTACATACGGGTATTTAGCTTATTCATCAGTTCAATAATTTCGATGAAAAATCTAATGAAAATTCAGCTATGAAATCACCAGGTTAGTGGTAGTTTCTTTTTCATCAATTAAATCCTCCCATTTGTATTGTTAACTAAATCCCATCGGTAATGCACCCTTTATTTTAAAATGAAAACAAACCAAAAAGTTGTTTCCATTTCAAATCAAAAATTGTTGGCGTTTCGACAAACGCAATTTCTATTGACATCAGTTCGTCTCACATGGACTTTTTTACAGAAAGTCACTATGAACTGTATCCAACAAAATAAGAATTTATAGTTGCCAAAAAATTATAAACTACTTTGTGCATTACTATTCATCGTTGGAATCATTGATTACAATTCACCATGAGTTTCACTCACATTTGTTTTTTTTTTTTTGTTCTCGCCATGAACACTTTACAAAGCAGATGAGTGGATTCAAACAATGAACTGATGATCTTGTACATTACTTTTCCACAAATTTTTCATCACATACTTTTCCCTTATAAATTCACCGAAATAAAGGGTCGTTTCATAAACACAAAGCAGAAAGTGGAATCCAAGCTACAAACTGAGGAAACTTTGCATTACTCTTCACCTACTAAATCATTGCATGTCGTTTCTCTTATGATTTGGCAAGTGAGTTCATTGATTATTTCAGCAATAAATTTCATTGAGGACGATATTTCCCGCTGGGTTACCAGAACTTTCACGATATGTATTTTTTTTCTTTTCTTTATTATGTTGATATCAAATAATATGCTGCCGTCGACATGATGAGGTGCACCGCTTCCCAGCGGGAAATATCGTCCTCAATGAAATTTATTACTGAAATAATCAATGAATTCACTTGCCAAATCATAAGAGAAACGACATGCAATGATTTAGTAGGCGAAGAGTAATGCAAAGTTTCCTCAGTTTGTAGCTTTGATTCTACTTTCTGCTTTATGTTTAGGAAACGACCCCTTCTTTCGGTGAATTTAAAAGGGAAAATTATGTGATGAAAAAATTGTGGAAAAGTAATGTACAAGTTCATCAGTTTATTGTTTGAATCCACTCATCTGCTTTGTAAAGTGTTCATGGCGAGGAAAAAAAAAAATGTGAATGAAATTAATGGTGAATTGTAATCGAAGACTTCAGCAATGAATAGTAATGCACAAAGTTGTTTATGATTTTTTGGCAACTATAAATTCTCATTTTGTTGGATACAATTCACAGTGACTTTCTGTAAAAAAGTCCATGTGAGACGAACTGAACTCAATAGAAATTGCGTTTGCCGAAACGCCAATAACTGGGGATTCCTCGGTGAATTTTTGAACATTTGCCACTGGGATTTACTAAACAATACAAATGGGAGAATTTGATTGATGAAAAAGAAACCACCACTAACCTGGTGATTTCATAATTGAATTTTCATTACATTTTTCATCGGAATTATTGAACTGATGAATAAGCTAAATTCCCGTGTGTAGTGAATTCACAGATTATGCAATCACCATGTTTTTCATCACCTGGGTTGGTGAATAAACAACTTCCATTGAAGTAGTGAATTCGTTAATGAATTTTCATCGGAAAAGTGGCATGTGCTTCCCGCCAATGACACGCCCATGTTAAATTCATCAAAGGAATAAGCTGAAAAGTGGCAGGTACAGCTTCCATTCCTCAAGGAAAAAGCAGGTTTTTCCTCAATGAATTTTTTAATTTTTCCCGCTGGGTTCATGGATTGGCGTATATGTTGTTGTTTAATATATGAATGTAGTTCTTTTTGTACCTGTTTAAATAAAATAAAATTTGAAAGGGATTAAAATCTCTTCGCTTTACAATAGGAATCCCCTAATAATCTTAATTATAAATTTAATGCTTAGGTTATTGTATTTTAGTATCTTTTTTCTTTAATTCAGTAGTTTTTCTTTAGTTTTGGATTTAGTCTTAATTTAGTTGTAATCATTCAAAATGTATACATATAGTATTAAGTAGTGAAACTTGTTTACTTAGCTTTTAAAGTTTAAATTTTGCTGTGATCGTTGGATATTGTTTGTATGTTGTTTTTGTGTTCTTGCTGATATATAGTTGTAGGTTTTGGTTGTTGATTTGCGTGTGAAGTTATTTCGTAGGTGTCTTATGATCTTGCTGGTATAGTAGTGTACTGAAGTCTGTTGAATAGAAGTAGTCTGTTTGTCGTAGGATTTTGCTGTTACTGCTGCTATTGTAGTGGAAGTTGTCGTAGGTTGTGGCTGCTGTTGATTTTCTACGGCTGCCTTATGCTGCTGCTGCTATCGTCGTCGCGTCGTAGGTCGTGCTTGTCGTATCCATATGTCACTTGAGGTTTGGTAAGTTTGTGTTGCAAGTGCTAGTGTTGGCCTAGAGGTGGCTTCGGTGTCGTATGTTGTTGCTTGGTCGAAGCTGCCGTTAGTTGATTTTGCTGCTGTATTGTGGTATAATATGAAGGTGTTTTGGATTTTCACTTTTCCATAGTTTGGTGTGCAGGGGTTAAGAATTCGAGGTGACCTAGTGGTCGTTCGTTGTTGCTGCACTGTCGTAGGTTTTTGGTGGGCTTCTGTACCTGCTGTGTGCTGTTCTTCCTAGTAGAGCAAAACTATATTGGCTCTTGCTGCTGGGGTGAATGATGGCCGAAGCCTCGTGCGAGCTTTGGAGATGGCCGTAAAGGCAACTCCTTGTACCATGGGTTGTTCCCTATACAGTCTGGTGGAGCACCCTAGCTGGCTGGCTGGATGCTTCTCTTTTCTTTGGCGAGCTAGGTGTGTTGTCTATGTGTCGTATGGTGTTGCTGATGGGTGTATGGAGCTTGGTTGGTGGATGTTGCTGCTCCTTGGATGGGCTGATGGAGCGCCCAAATTCCTGGTCGTTGGTGTCGATCTGGCGCGTCGGATAACTCTTGATGGCGTGCAAGTTATCCCCTTATCCCCTTGCGGTTCTTTGAAGTCGAGTGCTGTTGATGGTAGTTTCGTTTTAGTTTAAGTTTTACATAATAGATTTTCCTGGTCAAAATCCTGGAAGATTTTCTTCCCGGAAATTGTCATTTTCACTAATACCACTTCACGTCTTGGTGTTAGTTGACGAAACTTTGCTATTTTTATTTCAGAATTTTTTTCTTTTCTTTTTGTTTTTCCAATTTAACTTTAACTTTTCGTAATAAATTCAGCCTTAGAAGTCATTTTGCTTTGATCTTCTCATGTTCTGCGGTGGTGCAATGGTCCTGTCGCTCGTTCGCACTCCTTACACCTCCGGGTTCGAGTCCCATTAACATAATTTTTTTTTCTTTCTTCATTTTTATATTTATTTATTTTCAAGTTTTCGTAACTTTCCTTTTTTTAAGTTTTTTTTTTCAATCAGGTTTAATAACCATACTCCACATGACAGCCCTGTCCGGAACTATTATTACTTTATATTTTTAAATTGTTTTCTTTTTTTTTCATAGAAATTTAGTCACATTTCCGAGCGGAACCGGTTCAACCGCTATAAGCTTCAACGTCAGCTCATACCCGAACCTAATTGTTGAACTTATAAAATTCGGATAAAACCCAGCCCCTACAAATGCATTTCCGTTCGACTATTAATACTGAAATCCTAATTCAAAAAAAAACTTAACTGACTCTAGCTAATTCCTTACAATGTCACATGTCACTGATGAGTTCAAGTGAGTAAGCCGAACGAAACGCCAATTTGTAGGACTAAAGGCCATAAAAAGCTATTTTGAATCAATAATTCAACAAGTCCAATCTTTAATGCTAAGTCTTCTACTTGGCTGATTTATTTCAGTAGTATATAGAATTTGTATTATAAACCTTCTTATATAGAATTTAATCTTGTTAAATCTCCTTAGGACAAATAGTTTTACAAAACGAACTAGCCTATTAGTATATGATGCTGAATGATTCATTCGAGACTCGATTCAGTTCTTCATTGTTTCACATGAATCAAATATTCTATCTCACTTGCACATCATAAGAAAAATTGAAACACCATTTGCATTTTTGAAGGTGCTGTCAAACTAAATCTTGTTTAAATCTTTTTGTGCGGTGGAAACACCAAGAAGATTTATATAATCTAAACCGCGATAAACCTTTGGTGGAAACAGCATAAAGCTACATTTCCACCTAACGCTAATAAGATTTACCTCAAATCTCAATCAAATCTGGGAGATTTGCCATACAATTTTATTTCGTAAATCTAGAAGACTAGAAACTAATCTTGTTAATACTACATTTCCACCTAGCACTAATCTGAGATTTAATAAGATTTACCCCAAATCTCCTTCAAATCTCGAAGATTTACCATACAAATTTATTTCGTAAATCTTAAAGATTAGAAATAAATCTTGTTAAATCTTCCCAGGACAAATAGATTTACAAATCGAACTAACCTTACATGGTGCTGAACGATTCATTCGAGGCTCGATTCAGTTCTTCATTATTTGACACAAATCAAACATTCTGTCTCACTCGCACTTGATAAGAAAAATTGAACCCCCATTTGCATTTTTGAAGGTGCTGTCAAACTTAATCTTTTTTAAATCTTTTTGTGCGGTGGAAAAACCAAAAAGATTTATTAAATCCAATCTGAGATAAAAATTTGGTGGAAACATAGCTATACATTTCAATCGTTTTTTTGAGTAGCAATAGAAAATTGATTATAGATGAGATTGTGACGCAATTTAAAGGGAATTTTAATCACCCCGATTACAGAATCCGACGAATGAATTGCGGAGGGAATCAGACTCAATTTTGACATTTTTACTATGAGCCAAATGTCAAAATTGAGTCTGATTCCCTCCGCAGCTCATTCGTCGGATTTTGTAATCGGGGTGAATATTTAAGCAAACTTAACGAAATGACGTCCCATGCAAAAAAAAATCAATGCTGTCATGGAATGTCATGCAAATCAATGGACCAGCAATTGATTTGCATGCGAAAAAAAGTGTGGTGAATAAAATATTTTTTTTTGATGGTCGGTTTATACTTCAAAAAAATAAATATAAAAAATCGTTTTCGCATCCAAAAATAACTATTTTCCATTTTTAGGCCTATAGATTATTAATTAAGGGTAAATTAATGACTCAATGGGTGGCTTAGGCCAAGGCAATTGTTTTTCGCCTTATTCAATTTGGTGCACAGAATAGGGGGAAAATCGTTTTGAAAATTTTGATTTTTGTTCGCATGGGAACTGTGAACTATGCTTGAGACTGAAGACCAATCATGGAAACAATTTATTTTGCATTTCACCTCAATTATTTTTGACATGCGAGAGTATTTGCATAGGTTTTTTTGCGCACGGGAACTGTAAGAACAATTATTTTATATTCACCACGATCATTTTTTTTCGCGAAAACAATGTCACTGACATTCTTTTGCGGAAAAAATTGCGTTTGGCATTTGTGTTTGCTTTCTCATAGAACAGTCTCAAAGATTTTTTTTGGAAAATATACAAATTTTAGTGATCAGTCACGTTTCATAACCAAAATGATCCATTTCATTCCATTTTGTTCATTTTTGCTTTCGTCCAACAGAAAAGGGGGGTTTACATGGCATGACAGCATCGCTTGATGGAAATGGAACAAATATTCAAAATCTTTTAAAAACCATACAACATTGCTTGTCAAGCCGTTGTTTCTTGCGTTCAAATGATCAAATCAAGCCATGTTGTCAAGCAATGTTGGGGCATGTAAACCCCCCTAAAGGTTCCTAATTAATTCTACCTAGATATGTGGTTGGATGTGATCGGGAGCAGTTCATGGTTCAATGCGTTTGTTAACTTTTTTCATATTTCCCCAACACTGATAGAATTGTCTTTTCAAAATTTGACAGGTTTTACACATTTTTTTGTAAAAATATACCAAACAAACCTAGTAAGTCCCCTATTACATGATGATTCTTTGCGGCTGACTTTTTTCAAAGTTCAATGGGTGCGAAGGTGAGGTCAGATTATTTTCTCCTTCGCACTCACGAAAATTCCAAAAGATTCAGTCACAAAGAATCATCGTGTAATAGGGGATTAACTAAATACACCTATTAGGTGTGTTTGGTGACGTGAAATTTCTTTCAAATTTTCATAGGTTTTCACAATATAAGGCTTGTTTGCTAACGTGAACAATTTTCACAATCTCCTTCCAAAACATATAGCAGAAAAAACCCAAGTTTGCGAAACTTGTTAAAAACTTCACGTTACCAAATAGGCATAATATAGGTGTGCTTGACAACGTGAAATTTCTTGCAAATTTTTGTAATTTTCTGTCAGTAACCATAGAAGGAAAACCCCTAGTTTGGGAAACTTGGTGAAAGTTTTACGTTACCGAACAGGCATTATGTAATAGGTAACGTGAAATTTTTCTCCTACGGGCTCTTACACCAAATTTTAAAAATGTCCAAGAAATTTTACGTTACCAAACACACTTTCATTCTTAAATTCAAATTTATGTTAAAAATTATACCGCTTCGACAAACATTTTTTTTTATGAGATTTGACCAAAAATTGTATATTTATTTATTTTTATTAATTGTATTTGTTTCGTATTTATTTTTATTAATTGAAATTATTTCTATTCGTTGATCGAAATTTTTTACTGTTTTTCAAAACCATCTTTTGTATGGGCTTTTGGTGCATTATTGACTATTTATAAAAAAATAAATTAAGAAAACATGCCTTATGTAAATGTTATGTTATGTTCTTAGTTGACGCAACCGACTAAAAACTTCAGTGCAGATAAAGTTATGCAAACAAGTGAAAAATGTTCGTCCCAAAACTCACAAAATCAATTCAAAATACAAATCAAGACGAAAAATCTATAATAAACCAGATAATAGTGCTCTGATAATGTGTCTGAAAATAATAAGCTGCTGACATATTTAATTTGCAAAATGGTGTCCACAAATAACAAATACCTATCTTAAAATAGAAAATAGTTTATTTGAATCGAGAGCACCAACTTGCCTCAAAAATTGTTATTCATGTGGACCCTGCCCTAAGGTTGAAATTTGAAGCACAAATGTTAGATGCAAAAGGGGTGTAATAGGATACACTCTTCTCTAATGTTTGTTGTCTTCTCTTTCTTTTACACAAAAAAATATAGGACAGTTATCTTTCATTAATAGTATTCCATATGTACAGTTTACGGTTTGAGTCGGTCACAAGATCCTTTTAAAATGTTTATAATAGACGAAAATAAATTAATTAATGAGGTAGAGTCACGTCCAATTCTTTATGACAAAAGATGTCCTGACTATTTTGACTCTATTCAAAAGATAAGACTTTGGACCGAAGTATGTTCAATTGTCGTACAGAATTGGAACAAACTATGTATCTAAGTCTGGAAAATCAGAAGCCGGTAATTTTGTCTATAATCTTATAAAGTTTATTTATGTATATTAAGTTTATTATGATAGATAAATATTAAATTCAAGGTGATTTAAGTTTTTAAGGGGAAAAAAGTTTAATTTAAAATGTATATTGCCATGGAACGGAGCCTTGTGGTGACGTAAAGTAAGATGCAAAATAATCTCTTATTTTTCTCGGTGTCGAAACTCTGGAAACGAAACTTTCCAAGTGGCAACTTTTTAGCGGACAATCCAGCTGTGAAATTTCTTGCACATATTTTGCTCCATCTTTTATTCTAACGAAGTTGTGCAACACGCAGCAGCCTTGAATTATTTTTTCTGCAAAATTTAATTCCACGTCCAGTGGCCTGTGAAGAATTCTCCATTTACTGGCCAGAATCCCAAACGCACATTCCACCATGCGACGAGCATGGGTTTGTCGTGTATTAAAAACTCTTTGCAAATAACTTGCGTTTTTTTTTCCAAAGGGCCGGAGGATATAGTTTGAAAGCCCAAATGCCTCGTCCGCAAGTAAACAAAATGGCATTGGGGTTCCTCTTTCATCATTTGGTAAACACCGAGGTGATGGTATGTTGAGCTCTTTAAGTTCAAATTTTTTGCCCATAGCGGAGCTCGTAAAAATTAATGCATCATTTGCTGATCCATATGATCCCACATCTATATACACAAACTTGTAGTCTGCATCCACCCACGCCATCAGCACAATTGAAAAAAACTTTTTATAATTATAAAAAGAAGATCCGCTATGCGACGGCTGTATCAACCGGGTGTGCTTTCCGTCTATTGCTCCAACTACGTTTGGAAAGCTGGTATTTTTATAAAATACGTCGGAAATGGCAAGCCAATCGCTCTCATTTTTTTTCCCTGGCATGTATAGGGGATGCAAAACCTTCCATATTTCCTCCAATGTTGTGCGGACAATTTTTCTAGCGGTTGTTTCTCCAACTAAAAATTCAAAGCATAACGTTTTGAAACTTTCTCCAGTAGCTAAATATCTGAAATAAAAAAAAAAAGATTTCTTAAATATTTTTATTGTCTTATGTATGTATGTAATGTATACTTTGAGGTGAAGAAGTTAAAAAAAAATGGAAAAATATAAGGACATGTTTTAGCAGGGAGCTTAAAAGTCAAAAAAATTGCAAATCTGGACAAGGCAACGTCAGCAGAAAAAAATATTATAATTTTGACCGTCTTCTATTTTTGTTGCCGACGGTCACAAATAGAAGAACATCCAGCAACATAAGAACCAACTCTGAGTCTGACGTTGGCTCAGTTGAGCCAGTACCGGTCACAAAAAAGAAAAAGAAGAATTTTAATTTCGAGGAGGAATTTATTGAAGTTCTAAAAGATAGACGCTCTGAACAACCACCAGCAATGGACGAAGATACACATTTCCTTTTATCACTGGTCCCATATCTGAATAAAATTCCGTTTGAAAATAAACTGCAAGTCAAAATGAATCTGTTGTCAGAGCTTAAAAAACAAATAGAAAACTCAAATTCTCCGTCATGCTCAAAAAAAACTAATCCACCACAAGTAACACAAAATAGACCGGCCCATTTAGTATACAAGAGGAGTACCTCAACACCCAAGCAACCAAAATCAAAAAAATATAAAAAAAAACGTAGTTACGAAACATCGGACTTTGATAACTGTGAAAATCAGGATGGACTGAATACACATCGGAGTGAGTCTTCAAGATCATCGCTCTCAATTTCTCCACTACTCCACGAAGCATCCCTACTTCTTAAATATTCAGAGAAGGCTAACAACGTTCCATGTGCCGATAAAAAGGGCCCTTCACAAGCATCATCTTCTAGTCATATAAAACAACTGAAAATTTCGAAACTGAATGAGAGTGTCTTAGATGGCGACATGGTAGTAAATGAGCTGCTGACATGCCTGGAAGCAGAGGGTTACAGAGTGATTGCATATGCGGACGATGTTGCTATTGCCGTATCAGGAAAGCATCCTACTGTCTTAAAAGAACTCTTACAAAATGCTTTAAATAAGCTTACCAACTGGGCTGACCGGTGTGGTCTGGGTGTCAACCCTCATAAAACAGAACTTGTTCTATTCTCAAGGAAATATAAAATCCCTCATATTGATCCTCCTTCTATCAAAGGTACTCCACTAACATTCGCTGATCAAGCAAAATATTTGGGTCTTATTTTGGACAAAAAGTTAAGCTGGAAACCTAATATACAAGAAAGAGTCAAAAAAGCCACAGTGGCACTTTTCTCTTGCAAAAAAGCCGTTGGGAACAAATGGGGCCTTCAACCTCGAATCACTCACTGGCTATATACTTCGGTGATTAGACCGATTCTCACTTACGGAGTGACAGTATGGTGGACTGCTCTGGATAAAGCGGTAAATTGCGACAAATTGAGCAAAGTCCAACGCTCTGCTTGTTTGTGCATAAGTGGAGCACTTCGTACGACACCTTCCGCTGCTCTAGACGTTCTGCTCCATCTGACACCCCTCAATATTTTCAGCAAACAAGTGGCTGCAAATACAGCCATTCGCCTTAAAGCTTCCTCACAATGGACCAACAACAACTTTGGCCATTCCATCATTCTGAATTCATTCGGATCAATCACAAGTCGCACTGATTACACCATCCCAAAACTTCAGTTTGGCAAAAACTTTCAAGTCAGCATTCCTTCTAGAGTTCTCTGGGAGGAAACGGCTCTCTTGGAAGATGAATCAATCCATATTTACACCGACGGATCGAAAACTGATGATGTGGTGGTGTGTACTCAGAAAGACTAAAATTAAGTCTCTCCTTCCGTCTTCCTAATCATTGTAGCGTGTTCCAGGCGGAACTTATGGCGATCAAAGAAGCCTTATCTTGGCTGAAAGAAAACGTGTTATCAACTACAGATATCCGCATCTTCTCGGATAGTCAAGCAGCTATCAAATCTCTGGAATCGGTCTCTACCAACTCTTTAACAGCCCTAAATTGTCGTTCATCTCTGCTGGAGATGGCGCAGCAGTTTAACATTCACCTGTGTTGGGTGCCGGGGCATAGAGACATTCCAGGTAATTGTAAGGCCGACGAACTCGCTAAATATGGAACAACTCTACCTCTTCTACCTATTAAGGCAGATATTGGTATTCCCATCGCTACATGTAAACTTATGCTGAAGCAAGATGCTTTAGAGAAAACAAACGTTAGGTGGAACAATATCACCACTTGCTGGGCAACAAAACAAATCTGGCCAGTAATGGATTTTAAGCGGTCTAAATGTTTGATATCTCTAAGCAGATTGCACATTAGCTCCATGATAGGTGTCATAGACGGACACTGTCTTATAGGCAAGCACGCAACGCGTCTTGGCGTATTCTCTAACGATTTTTGCAGAAGCTGTATGGACGAGGAAGAGGTGGAATCGATTCCTCATCTTCTATGCACTTGTCCTGCTCTATCTCATAGGCGAAGACTCCATCTTGGAGATTTCTACTTCAATGATCCTAGTGATTTAGTAAATGTTGACATAGGTAGTCTGTTACGCTTCATAAGAAGCTCCAAATGGTTCATCGAGTAGGGAAAAAGGCTTCCCAGATTCTTGTGGTATCACAATGGGCCAACTTATGGTCTAAGTGTGTCAGTTTTCATGACTGACAGCCACTTCAACCTAACCTAACCTAACCTAGATGGCGACATAGAATATTTACTAAGTGACTCGGAATCTTTTGCAGAACTTTTAGACTTAGGTACTTGATTAAAAATAAAGCGATTTTGTTTCCACACACTTGCATAAAAACATAAATATTGCTTTTTAATTGCTTACCTTAATGTGATAGATAATAATCTTTCAGTGGAAGAGATAGCTTATCGAAAAATTGTATTTTGGTAGAGTATTCCCGGAATTAGAAGAGCCAGCAGCTCGTCGAAGCTTTCGATGCTCATTCTAAAATACTGAAACAATTTTTCAGGGTGCTGCCTAAGGGTTTGAAACAGCATTTGATGTTTTCCTTTCGAACGTCTTTGCTGGTAAATTGGATGTACCCAATGTTTTCTTTTGTTTGTTCGTGCTCTTTTTTTCCTTAGATACATAAGCATACCAACGATAGCTGTAGTTTCGAAATCCATTATTATTTGCACTATTAATGAAATAGATTTATTTTTTTTATTTTAACTTGCAGTATAATTTCTTAAAATCACTATGAACTACTTTCCTAAATCTTTTTTTTTTGTAAATTGAACGAATTTTTAATTTTTGGTACGGAACACAAGATACAAAAATGTGTGTGGAACGAAAAATTTGTAGAATCTACGAAAGCGCTTTCGTGAATTTCTATCACACTAGTTTTAAATAATATGTACGACAAATTTCGTTCATTCTACGAAATTAACAAGATACTATAGAAGAACGTGTAATTCTTAGTGTGGTATGATTTTCTTTACCAATGATTTTAAAAAAATTACAAAAATTTTATAAATTTGTCAAATCAATCATAACAATATCAACAGGATTTCGTAAACAGTACGAATGGTTGGATTCTTATTCTTAGTTTAAGTTATATAAATTTTTTTTGAAATCTTAAGTCAATATTTAAACATGTATTAGTAAATCGTATAAAAATGATGTATTTGATGAAAATATAGGCAATGCAGTTTATTCTTCATCATTTGTGTTTCAGCCGTGGAAGTGTTTAAGTCATTCGGAATTTTTGATTCAATTTACTACAGATAAGTTTGTTTATCATTTAGTTAATAAATTTGTATTGATTATATGTAATTATCAGGAATTTTGTTGAAGATACTCATAGTGCTCTTTTTTTTCAATTTAACAGTTAAACAAGATTTCTTGATGGGTGGACCTGGACACAGAAAAAACTTAACTGACAACAAGTATTCTGGGAGCAAAATGAACCGTAAGTCTTGTGGTCGACAGGCTTGTGGCGATTCCTTAATTAAACTAGTAATACGAATATACTCTGTGTATTTCTATATTTATTATCTGAAAGTGTAATTTACATTTTATTTACGATATAAAGGGAGAGAAAAAATGCTTAACATACTTTTCTTAAGTAAATCTACCACTTAAAAATACAAATTATATTAAATTAATTTTGCTTGGGGATTTGAGACGGCGATTAAAAAAGAACTTTACCCTCGTCCACTAGGCCGTTTTATTTAAAATATACTTGACGAAAGCTTCGTTCAATCTTATAAGGCATGTCCCATTGTTCCCTCATCATCATTAATCCAAACCCACATTTGCTGGTCTTAAGTTGGCAACATCCCGGGCCCCGTGAATCATCCAATGTGATTCACCATCTTCATCTGGAACGACGTCCAAAATAGCCAACTTCGATGCAGGTCTTTTCAAAATACTTCCTCCGGCGATTTTAACTTTAGCAGATCTTACTTGCCCATCTGGTGCTGGAAACGTTTCCACAATTCGTCCTCTCTGCCACTGGCCCCTAGGAAGACCATCGTCACACACCAAGACCAAGTCTCCTTTCTTTATTGGAGTTACCTCTCCATACCACTTCGAACGTCTGGTTAGTTCCGGTAGATACTCGGCTATCCATCGTTTCCAAAATTTGTTCTTTAATGCCTGCGTGATCCTCCACTGTTTCCTCAAACACCACAACCTGTTCTCCAATTCACCTGGTACTTGAGTGCAGTTCATTCCTCCTAATAAGAAATGATTAGGAGTTAAAGGTTCGTCATCTTCACAGCAAATAGGTAGATGTGTCAAAGGGCGACTATTGACAATTTTTTCTGCTTCGATGAGTAGACTAATCAACGTATGGTAATCGGGCCAAAGTAGTCCAAACCAGTGTAAGTGAATGGCCTTACATACAACAAGGGACTTGCGACTAACTGTGAGTTTAAGGTTCAAACCCTCAAATAAATCTTATGATAAAAATTTTGCCCTAAATTTGATTTTTTGTGATATTTAAAGGTGTATTATCTGCGCACTACTATTTTTTTGACCGCTGTTTTTCAAAAGTTCTTCAATAAATTTGAAAATATCTTATAAAATATTATATTTGGAATTTTTTCTTTTTTCGAAAATAAAAGCTTAAAAACACCAATTTGAAAATCACATGGGTATTAATTTGTTAAAAATTAAGGGATCAACTTTTTTTCAAGTTTGATTTTATATTAAGGAGTACTACTATTATTTTGACCGCAGCTGTATGTATATAAAAAAGGGGAAATTTGATTTTCCCCTACAGCGACTATAGGGGATGAAAATAAAAATCTGAAAAAATTAGGGAACTTTTTTTCTTCATTTAGAGCCAATTTAGGCCCATCCAAAAACTCAAAAAAAACTATTTTAACGACCACCCTAGTGTACATATATAATTTATGCCAATGTTTTATTATTTGTATAATGAAAACTATGTTTATATGTACATATATGCTTAGACATAAGCACTATATAGGATGGTTCGCGTAAGATCTGAAATTTGTTTTGGGAGAAGGGTCTATCTTTATATATTTTTTTTTAAACCCGAAATCTTTCATTTTATTTTATGTGTTTTCATATTCAATCATATTGCAAACTCAACATTATGAAAGAAAGTAAAAAAAAAATCAGTATGATTTTAATCAAAGTGTTCAAATGCCCAGGAAAATTAGACAAAAAAATACTTACTTACTTACTTACTTAAGGTGGCGCTACAGTCCGGGGTGAACCAGGGCCTCAACCAACAAGCTTCTTCCAGCTGGCTCGGTTTCTAGCTAGCTGTCTCCAGTTTCGCACGCCAAGTTGGTTGAGGTCCTCTTCCACTTGCGTGCGCCACCTTTTACGCTGTCCACCTCTACTGCGTTGTCCCACGGGGTTGGATTCAAAGACTTTCCGGGCCGGAGCATTGGTGTCCATTTGCTCTAGGTGACCCAGCCATCTTAGTCGTTGGCTTTTCACTTTTGTGGCTAGGTCGGTGTCGCTGTACAGCCCTTACAGTTCCTGGTTGTATCTTCTCCTCCATTCCCCATCTATGCAGACGGGACCAAAAATCACCCGGAGAATTTTCCTCTCGAAACAGCCTAACGCGTTCTCATCCACCGTTAGCAGTGTCCATGCCTCTGCACCATACATCAGGACCGGGATGATAAGCGTCTTATACAGGGACAGTTTAGTTGCTCGAGAGAGGGCTTTGCTTCTCAATTGCCTTCTTAGCCCGAAGAAACAGCGATTGGCAAGAGTAATTCTTCGTTTGATCTCAGCACTGGTATCGTTCGCTGAGTTTATAGCGGATCCTAGGTAGACAAAGTCTCTGACCACCTCAAAATTATAGCTGTCTATAGTGACGTTCTGTCCTAGACGTCGGTGTTGGGTGTCCTTTCTTGTTGACAGCATATACTTCGTTTTGCTTTCATTCACCGTTAAACCCATCTTCTTGGCTTCCTTCTCAATGCTCACAAAAGCACCACTGACATCACGCTTTGTTCGTCCCATTATGTCAATGTCATCAGCGTAAGCAAGTAATTGGACGGACTTTTGAAAGGTTGTGCCTCTAGGGTTGACGTGAGAGTTTTGCACTATTCTTTCAAGAACGATGTTGAAGAAGTCGCATGACAGCGCGTCGCCTTGCCTAAAACCTTTTTTGACATCAAAGGTGTCGGTGAGGTCTTTGCCGACCTTGATGGAGCAGCGTGCATTCTCCATCGTCATCCTGCACAAACGGACGAGTTTGGCAGGGATGCCAAAACTAGACATTGCTCTATATAGCTCGTCTCTATAGATGCTGTCATACGCGGCCTTGAAATCGATAAAAAGGTGGTGGGTATCGATTTGAAACTCCTGGGTTTTCTCCAAGATCTGCCGTAGTGCGAATATTTGGTCGATGGTGGACTTCCCTGGCCTAAAGCCACACTGATATGGACCTATCAGGTTGTTGACGAATGGCTTCAGGCGTTCACAAAGTACGGCAGAGAAGATCTTGTAGGCGATATTAAGAAGGCTGATGCCTCTGTAGTTGGTGCAGTCCAGAGGATCGCCTTTCTTGAGGATCGGGCAAACAATGCTGAGGTTTCATTCATCGGGCATGCTTTCCTCCGACCATATTTTACAGATGAGCTGGTGCATACTCCTAACCATCAGCTCCAGCAGCTTTATTGGACTTAAGTTTAGATATGGCTATCCTCACTTCGTCAAGATCGGGTGGACGGAATTGTTGGCCTACGTCGTCCAAGTTGAATGGTGCAATTTGCATGTTAGCGGAATTCGGTTCGTCATCGCCGTTATACAATTTGCAGAAATGATTTTTCCATATCCTCAGCACCGACTGCGATTCCACCACGATGTTCCCCTGATCGTCTTTGCAGGCTTCGGTTCGGGCCTTGTAACCTTGGGAGGTTCTTTTTACTTTTTGGTAAAACTTCCGAACTTCATTCCTGCAGTGGCATCCCTCTAACTCCTCGATCGCGCGCTTCTCATGCTCTTTCTTCTTCCTTCTAAGAAGCTTGTGCTCCTCTCTCCTCTTCTGCTCGTAGAGCTCGCGAGCAGCTCTGGTCCTTCTATGCAGCGCCGCTTTGTATGCCTGTTGTTTGGCTGCATGTACTTGCCGGCATTCTTCGTCGAACCAGGGGTTTCGCTGTGGTGGTCGTGCAAAGCCCAGCACGTCAGAGGCGGCATCTCTGATGGCTTCCTGGCAGTTTTTCCACTGGTTCTCGATGTTTGCAGTTGGCGGCAAAGGACTAGTTAAGAGGGCGCGAGAGACTCGATCGGAAAAGGACCTGGCGATTTCCTGCGACTGTAGCCGTCCGGCGTCGAACTTCCTCACAGTATTTCCCTGTTTTGGCTTTGGTCTGGATATCCGTAGCATTACCTTTGTTACAACGAGGTAGTGGTCCGAGTCAACGTTGGCTCCTCGGAACGTTCGGACATCCTTGATACTGGAGGAGTGCCTTGCGTCGATCGCAATGTGGTCAATTTGGTTGGCGGTTGATTGACCAGGAATTCGCCATGTCCCCTTATGTATATCGAAATGCGGGAACTGCGTACTAGCTACCACAACGTTTCGCCCCGCAGCAAAGTCGATTAGCCTGAGTCCGTTATCGGAGGTGGTGTCGTGCAGGCTGTATCTTCCGATTGTGCCACCAAAGACGTCTTCTCTTCCCAGTTTGGCATTGAAATCACCCAAGACAATTTTAATGTCATAGCTAAGGCATTGCTCATATGTCTTGTCCAGGAGCTCGTAGAACTCGTCCTTGGTGTCGTCATCTTTCTCCTCATCCAAAGAGACGCTGCCCTTGTGGTCGGTAACAGTCACCGTAGTAGATATCGCAGTCTTTTAGTTTTCTCTTGCCCGGCCCATCCCATCGCACTTCTTGGATGGCGGTGATGTCTGCTTTGTAGCAGTCTAGGGCCTCCGCTAAATGTTTGGCTGCACGTGGTCTATAGAGAGACAGAACATTCCACGTGCAGATCCGAAGTTCGTTGTCCTTATTTCGTTTGCTTGGTTTGCAAAATTAAAACTCATTTTTTTCTTATGTCGTTTTTCATTGAAATCGGAAAGATTTGATTTTAAAATCTAGAATTCCTGTCTTGAATGAAACATCTGGGCATATTTTGAGAAGATTCCTCTTACACACATAGCATACATACAAGAATACACCTAAAAATGTCATATGGCGTCGTCACAAAAAATACTAAACAAATAAATTACCCTATATCGATTTGTCGTTTGATAGGAGAATGGTTGCATGTATGGGTGAATGCAGATCAAATCTCTCAAACTAGAAAGATCTCATCTTTCGTCTTCAGATCTCATCTTTTTTTGAATAAAACATGCAAAAATAGAAAAAGTGCACATCTTTTCCCAAAAAGATCAAATCTTTTCAACAATGAAAAACGACATTAATATTTCGAAAACTATATGTTTTTTTGAAAAATTGTGAAGGTGCAAATTTAAGCTTTTGTAATTCTACACAAAAAAGATAAAGATACTTTTTTCATACAATCAATAGATTTAGAGAAAATCGTGCAAGAACTTCACGGTGGAACAAATTTTGTCAAAAAATGTATAAACCTTTCATTAATCAATGGGAAAAAATTTGTGTACGATTTGTGTTTGGCTACATCTCCCACTTATAAAACCTAGTTTTTGGGGTAAAAGAAAGGCCGCCATCTTGAAAAAGAAAACTCAGAATCCTGAAAACCCAGAATCCCGAAAACTTAAAATCCCGAAAGCCCAAAATCCCGAAAAATTAGGTATATTAAATGAAAAATTTGCGCAAATTTTTCACTTTATAAAATTTTTTTGTGTTAAAATTTTAATCTGAAAAATAATTACATCTGAAGCATATTATTATCTGAAACATAACTAAAACATAACGAGACAAAGAAGAAAACGAAAATAAATCGTTAAAAAAGTTTCCTAAATATGTTTCTTGCGTAGGTATTACATATGGGTGGTTCTATACCAAAAGACCCTTTACGAAAAATCACAAAATATGACTTCGAATTGAAAAAAGTACCGTAGACGGTTTTAAAAGATTGCATGGTTCATTTTAAAAGTGAAATTATCAATAATTTTTTTTATCGCCGCTTATTTCGCAGCTCGAACCACTTTAGAAGAATAGGTCTCCAAAACCCTATTTTCAATAATTAATTGTTTCACAATTTGACAACCTGTGGTTATTTTCCCTTATCAGAACTCTAAGCACGTTTTCGTGTCATTTAAATATGCAATAATAAATACAATTTGAGTTTTTAGGCAGCTGATTCTTAAATTGGTAAGTGTCACGCCCGTAAAAAAAAAAATTATGTTTCATTACTAGAAGGAAAAAATTTGTATCAATGTGTTTTCATGCCTAAAAATCATACTCGGTCACACCCGTAACGATGAACTGTCACACCCGTAACGTTTTCAAATAAAAAATTTGTATACCTTTTCGTAGTTTTGGTTCCCATTTCTTAACTGAAACTGAAGATCAACTATCTGGGTTAATATTTGCAAAAGAAAGATAGGTACATACTTTTCATGTAATATTTTTTCACCATATGAAGATTAGATATCTTAATCTAGTACAGGTAAAATAGGATAAATAAAACAAAAAAATTAATACCATCATGAAATTTGGTGAAAACGTTTCATGTATTATTAGAATGAAGAATCAAGAGTCTTTAAAAATAGTTCACATATAATTAAGTTTTGTTAGGGGGAGAGGCGGGGGGGGTAAATTGTGGTGTATTAAACAAAAAAATTAACTTTGGTGCAACCTAGGCATTTGACACATGCTTTTAAGTAGTAACGGGTGATTTTTTAGCTGGTTTGGTTTTGGCAACACTGGTTTTGACAGCTGACGTGTGTTTAGTACCTTGTGTCACTGTCAAACAGCTTCAGTTTGGTTTGCAATTTAACCATGGATCGTCTTACAAATGAACAACGCTTGCAAATTATTGAATTTTACTATCAAAATTCGTGCTCGGTTCGAAATGTTCATCGCGCGCTGCTTCCATTTTATGGTCGAAAAATTGTATTCAGCGATGAGGATCATTTTTGGTTGAATGGGTACGTAAATAAGCATAATTGCCGCATTTGGAGTGAAGATCAGCCAGAAGCATTGCAACAGCTACCAATGCATCCCGAAAAAGCCACTGTTTGGTGCGGTTTATGGACCGGCGGCATTATTGGGCCATATTTCTTCAAAGATGATGCGAATCGCAGCGTTACTGTCAATGGTGAACGCTACCGAGCGATGATAACAAACTTTTTTTTGCCCGAAATGGAAGTTCTTGACTTGCATGATATGTGGTTTCAACAAGACGGTGCCACTTGCCACACAGCACGCGAAACAATGGCGCAATTGCGAGGCGAGTTTGGTGAACAGTTAATTTCACGTTTCGGGCCGGTCAATTGGCCGCCTAGATCGTGCGATTTGACACCATTAGATTATTTTTTGTGGGGGTATGTCAAGGCTAATGTCTATAGGGACAAGCCCGCTTCGATTGACGCACTGGAAGCCAACATCCATGCATTCATTCGTGAGATACCGGCCGATATGTGTGAAAGAGTATGCCAAAATTGGACTCAGCGGATGGGCTACCTGAGACGCAGCCGCGGTCAACATTTGCATGAAATTATCTTTAAACATTAAATTGCAAGGTTCAAACTATCGATTCAAATAAATATTTCATTCATTTTTTCGAATTTTTTGTGTTTTTTTTTTTTTTTTAAGTTCTAAACCTCTTAAAAAATCACCCGTTAGTTTTGAATGCTGAATCAAATGACATTAAAACCAAGTCGATGCGGCCTCCGTGAAAAAAGTTATTGCAATTTTTATGTGAAGATGACTATATTTTCAGTGTAAAAGTAAAATATTACCGGAAACCAGTTGAAAATAATGGTCCGTCGAGGAAACTTGGCATCAATGGTTCATTTGTCATCAAAAGTAATAATAAGAAGAGTCTATAAAAATATCTGTTGCTTAATGATGATACCAAGTTTCATGATGGTATACTAATTTTTTTTTACTAAAAGTAAATATAGGTACAGTACATGCTCTCACACTTTGTTTCTAATTTATTTTTTATTTTAAAATGTAGATGGAATGCACTATCTTCGAAATTAACTACTTCTTTGCTTTGTTTAATGCTTATTAAGCCATTTTAATGTTATGTTTCAATTAAAAGCTATTTTTATATAAAAACTTAATGGGAAAAAAATATACCAAGGTCAGAAAACAAGCAGAATGAAAAATCCATTTAAAGGCCATTTCTTAAATTCAGAATAAATTGAATACAAAACAACATGCTAAAATTCGGAAGAGAGTTTAAACACGAATTATCGGAACTCAGTTGAAATTCCGATTTGTGAGACATAACAGTCATAAATTTGTTGAAACTATTTCTATTCAATAAGGCTAGATCCACAATATTTTACCATATCGAGATATCAGAACTTGGCCAAAAAGTTCGTTAGAAAAGTCAGTAATGGCAGTTACCTTTTTTTTTTAGAATTTTGTAGTTTGAGTTTTGGTTTTTGGGGTTTTGAGTTTTCGGAATTCTGGGTTTTCGGGATTCTGGGTTTTCGGGATTTTGGGTTTTCGGGAATCTGCGTTTTCTGGATTTTGGGTTTTCGGGACTTTGGGTTTTCTGGATTCAGAATTTCGGGATTGTGTCCGTCTCCCAACAACTCCATTGAATTTCCTTGAAGTTATAGCGTGTCAAAGTTACAAAACAGTTTTTGTAAATATCTCAACAAATGTAAATTTTTCAAAAAATTAGTGAGTTTATATTATTGCTCATTAAATTCTACACAGAAAACATATTGCACCTTTTTTCGTAGGAGCAACATATTTTGAGAAAAACGTGCATTCAGCCATAGAGTTACTGAAGTTCAAATGTGAAGTTAACTTGTTATTGTTTGTATTTGCATAAGAAAACCTGGCTTAATGTGAAGCATTTATTTAAGGAGGTCAACAAAACACCCTTATACGAACTAAGAATGTTTTTATAGAACCGGTGAAAACGGAAAAACTCAAAAGTTGCTAGCTTCTATTGTCTAATCGCATTCATATTCATCTCAAACGTGAATGAGCAGGCGATCGCCGGACATAGGTTGGCTTGCTATTTTAATAATAGTTAAACAAACAAATTTTGTTTTTTGGGAACATTTTTGAATGCAGGATGTTTTTCATACAAGGAGAATTCAGTGGCTCTTAAGAATTTGCGGAGCTACATAAACCAATATCGTCCGGAAACTCACCGCTTATAATATTTTTTTACACTTCAGATTCTTTGTTGTAGTGAGCTTAAAGCAAGCTGCAACCTACAATCAGAGGCTCATCATAAGTGTATGTGTTAGTGATTAGTAAAATAAGTCAATCTAACACATGCATAGTAATATATTAATACAACAAAACTAAACAAAAAATCAATATACATACATACATAATTAAATAATATACAAAATATTTAAAGTCACATTATCAAAGCTCAAAATATTTTCCTTAATCCCATCTTACTGATATTAAAATCAACAGAGGAGCCGTTTAAATTCAGAGCATGTAGGTGGGAGTAGATAAGAAAAAAAATCCTATAGGAGGGGGGTAATAATCTCCCCTCACTTGGACGGGAGGGGCAATTTCATAAAATTATTGCATAAAATAGAAAAAATTAATTAAAAAACAACGGCAACACTTGCAGTGACGTTTTATAGCTTTTTGGAGAGCCAGAAGTCCATTCTCATGGTTTGTTTTCAAATTAAGTTTTTTTGATAAACAGTTTTGGCAAACAAATGTTTCAACCTCAACATTTTGAAGAAAAAACAATTTTTTGTTCTTTACAATGTTGAGTTTGAAAGCAGTTTTTGTTGAAATTGTCTTTCCAAAAAACTTTATTTGAAAATAAACTGTAAAAATGGATTTCTTGCTTTCCAAAAAGTTACAAAACATTACTGTAAGTATTGCCGTTGTTTTTTTTTATTAATTTTTTTCTATTTTATGCAATTTTTTTATTAAATTGTCCTTCCCGTCCTAGCGGGGGGAGATATTACCCCCTCCCGTAGGATTTTTTTACTTGTCTACTTCTCACCTACATGCTCTGAACTTTTTTGGCAGATTCTACGTGAAGTTCCAAAAACAAAGGAAATTTAATTTACCCCTACAGCGAGAATTTTTGTTCTTCATTTAGAGCCGATTAAGGCCCATCCAAATATAAAAACTAAAAAACCCGATATAACGACCATCCTAATGTACATAGGTATACATACATATGTAGGTACAATATATTTTTGAAATTTAAAATATTTAAATTCTTATATTTACGTTACATAATATGAACATGTGCATATTTCACAATGAAATAGAAATTATTTATTTTTGTATTCATAATTGAGTGAATTTTTCTTTATTTAATTGCATTTAAGTTACTTCTTGTGCTTGAATTTTTTTTAAATACACCCTCTAATGACCACCTGGCTAATAAAGACTATTTACAAAAAACCGCGTACGATTTTATTTATTCATAAATCCATTTATAACTAGCTGTTTTAACTAACTATTTTTTTTTGTACTTTCAGAAACACCTATGAAACTTTAATTTCGTCATGCGCTCACTTGCTAATTTATAGTATTTCAGAGTAATGTCAGTGCACACCTGCATCAGTGAAAATTGAAACACGACCGGAAGCTGACGAAAGAACTCTGGTTTTTTCTGGTATATCTGACTGGCATGATGTTTTTGGATAAGAGAAGAACATAAACTGATTAATATTTTCCTTCATCATATATGTATGGCTGCTTATAAGAACGTCATTCATTAGAAATTGTTGCAAAAACTCGAAGTCAATGACTGATTTTTATTTAAATCCATGGTAGAAATTGTAACGGATTTTGAAGCTGATCGAAGTGATGCAAACTAATACGGGAACGAAAGCCGTTTTTTGGACATCAAGATTTGGTTTCCCAAGGATCGCACTACTCGATTGCAGTAATCCGTTGGTAAATAGTAGTGGTAAGTGATACTTCGTAAAAAGGAATTTTAAGTCTTTTAAATTAAATCCTAAAATTCTTGTTGAAATTAATGGTAAAGGTTAACAAATTAATAATTGAAAACAAAAATTAGTAAAACATACGTAAATCAGGGAAATATACATTTTTAAAGACAATTCAATATCGTTTTATTTTGGACGTTCGGAGTTTCCCTTTTTCACTCCTTTTACTCCAAATTTTCTATATTCAATAGGAATGGAACTATTCCAAAATCCAATCGAAAATGACAAGATATGTAGGTACACAGTACACATATTAAAGGTAATATCATTAGCGTTTTCATTTTTGTTCAGCTCTGCGCATCCATCAAAATCCGTGAAAAATGGCGAATCCCGTGACTCCACTCGTTAAACATCAAAATTTGTTGTGTGTTATGTGTTCATTTGTTACTTATTTATAAGCAAATACAATTGTTTCAAGCTTTTTAGTGTTTATTAACATTATTTTGTCATGCAAACAACCTAGTTCCTAGTTTTTAGTGTTATTTAAATTATCCTTTTGTGTTTGTTTTCTTCGTTGTTGTTGTAATACAGCGGACGGGGTCACGTAAGGCCGCCATCTTTTCTTTCTTTGACAGTTCTCATTTCGGACAACATGCGCAAGATAATACCTTAGATATGTGTACTGTGATGAAGGTACATAGTTGGAAATCAACGGAAGCAGGGGGTCTAGCACGTAACTTGATACAATCGATTTAAGTCGATACAATCAAGCATAAGTGGTGCTTTATTTGGCTCAATCGATTGTTTTCTATTCAAGTGAACCAAAGAGGAAACAAGTAGTATAAACTAGAGGGTACGGGCGCACCGGTATCACCGGTATCACCGGTATCACTGGTATGGGTTTTGATCTATGCTATGGGTTCTAGAGCATGCTTAGCAAACGTATTTGGGTTTTGATCTATGCTATGGGTTCTAGAGCATGCTTAGCAAACGTATTTGGGTTTTGATCTATGCTATGGGTTCTAGAGCATGCTTAGCAAACGTATTTGGGTTTTGATCTATGCTATGGGCTCTAGAGCATGCTTAGCAAACGTATTTGGGTTCTGATTTATGCTATGCTAAATACCAGTATTATTTTGGGGTTCTAGACCATGCTTAGCAAACGTTAGAACGCAAAAACGTAAAATTCACGTTCACGTTAAAACGCAAAAACGTAAAATTCACGTTAAAACGTAAAATTCACGTTCACGTTAAAACGCAAAAACGTAAAATTCACGTTTAAACGTAAAATTCACGTTCACGCTAAAACGCAAAAACGTAAAATTCACGTTAAAACGTAAAATTCACGTTCACGTTAAAAACGCAAAAAACGTAAAATTCACGTTAAAACGTAAAATTTGCGTTCACGTTAAAACGCAAAAACGTAAAATTCACGTTCACGTTAAAACGCAAAAAACGTAAAATTCACGTTAAAACGTAAAATTCGCGTTCACGTTAAAACGCAAAAACGTAAAATTCACGTTCACGTTAAAACGCAAAAACGTAAAATTCACGTTCACGTTAAAACGCAAAAAAACGTAAAATTCACGTTAAAACGTAAAATTCACGTTCACGTTAAAACGCAAAAACGTAAAATTCACGTTCGGAACACACAAATATTGGGATGCATTTCCAACAGTTTGATTCTAATTGGGAATAATTATCAGTGGTTGGATTTCTAGCACCATATGTATTTTTTTCATTTCAACATTAGTTGGGGGGGATGGATTTTCAGTGATAAATTGGTTGTGGGATATACTTTCATAGTTGGATTTTTTGAATAGCACAACATTAGCACCTGCACGGCATGCAATATAAAATTGATGTGTGCATTGGATAAACATATTCTTAATACGATGTTCATATGCTTAAGATCAAATAAGAACTTGCATTCCAAAATACTTACCTCTATTGGTTGTGCTGGTTAGAATTATATACAATGCAAGAGAATTTCAGAAGAGTTTGATTAAAAGACACATTTTTTTTTTTTTGACGATATTTATTTATATCTAATTTTAGATTTTAATATTTAACAAAAAAGGTATTATTGCTGGTAGGGGGCTTACATCACAGACATAAAAATCAAATAGGATCAACACTATATTTCTGTAAGGATGGATGTCAACAATTAAAATTTACGATTATGATATTTGCATTGGTATATCAAAACCCTGATGCATCGATAGCATCATGTCAATCATCGGACTAATAGAACTTGACCCCTCTATCTGATGCTTTAGAATTTTTGAATGGAATACATTTTGAGGATGTTTAAAGGCAACGGAAATAAAAATATTTTAAAAATATTTAAATAGGGTTAGCACTATATTTCTATAAGGATGAATGCAGGCAATTAAAATTTACGATTATAATACATGCATTGATATATCAAGACCCTGATACAACGCTACCATCATGTCACTCATCTGACTAATAGGACTTGACCATCTATATCTATTGCTTAAGGATTTTTCCTGGATTGAGGTAATAATTAGTGTAACAAAAGCCTAATACCTCACTATCATATCATTCATTTGTCTAATAGAGCTATACCTCTTTTATCTATTGCTTTGCTAGCATCATGTCAATCATATTACTTAACCCTGTCCCTTATCATTAAAATCCTGAAAAATGGTCCAAGGGTTATTTTTATTGCGGAATACAAATGTATGTCAATAAGGTCAACACATTATTTTATCTATAGGGATGGATGCCGACAATTAAAATATGCATTCATGATGATCGCAATACATACATTTATCCAACTGCTTCCTTATTTACACCGATGATATCCCAAGTGTCAACAATACAAATTTATGATAAGGTTAACCACATTAATGAATGCGGTGAAAAACTCTATTGTTCTACTATTAGCAATCAATATGATATAAGCATGCATTATTACCCCCATACTTCTTTTCATTAGTTACTTTTCACCCAAAAGAAACCTTTTGCAATGTGTAATACGACATTTAGGATCATATCCTGTATATGAATACTTTCCTACCCTTAATAGCAAATGAAAAAACATACAAATGTTATGATATTCCTATATTATTTTGAAATGGTGATGTAAATTAAATGGAATGAGCAAATCTTGAATAATAACACATGCTTTTTTTTTTTAGTAATATTGTATTTTATTTATATATTTTCTGGTTTTATTTTTAGGTTTACATTAAAAAAAAAAAAAAAAAAAAATAATAATAATAATCCTTAGAAAATTCTGTTAACAACTTGGTCAAATGGATTGTATTCAATAATCCGATCATGAAGCATGAGGCAATAAGCTGAAGTATTTGCAGGAATGTTTTTTGATGTTCTCATCTCCAAGCGTATATCGATAGGTCCTGTTTTCAAAGTCTCATTTTGATGTCTGCAGTCTATAACAAAAATTGGAGCACGGGATTTAAATAGATCCCAAGAAAGCAAAGGTTCAGTGTTGGTTTTATTGTAGTAAGTTCTTTTGAAAATCCGTATACATTTTGTAGAACAAGCTATATCTATTTCTTTCGAAAGAAATATTAAGATCTTCATGAGGATATACATCAGAGTTTAAATACACTTTTAAGTCTGTTAAATCACAATGATCAAACGTTGTAGGATCAGCAGATATTTTTTTATTTTTTGCAGTTTGTAGTGCAAATACAATGTATCGAGGTTTTTCTATTTGCGTTGTTGTTTTAACGTTCCAGATGTGATGGTCAGAGCTTGATAACATGGGATACTCATAGAGACCCCAGTTTCGGAAAGCAATTTTCATAAAACTATTACCATTTATAGATTTATATAGATTTAATTTCATCGAATCTGATAAAGTCACGTGTGGTAATCAATTTCCTTTCCATTCAGCTCATAACGTATTTCGTCGAAGAGAAAAGCCACTGCATTGTTTACAAGTCTTGTGCTGACTATTTCTTTTCCATCTGTCTTCGATAGTGACCCTTCAACATATAGAAAACTTTCCGAAGGAAGAACATTAAGATTTTGGTGCTGTATGCAAATCTGAACGATGTCATTTTTTTCAAAATTGTTTTGATATGGTGAGTAAGTATGATATTCATATTTAGAAACGCTTTCATAGATTTCGGACTCTTGGAAAATGTTCAACATATTGTTATATTTTGTTTTTGATTTTCATTGGGGTATGAGAGTAAAAAATCCTGAAAAAATACTTGAAAAATTTTGTTTTTTTTTCTTTAAGGTCTTTTTACCGATAAGATACGCAAAGCTGTCCACAGAAAGCATATTACTAATTGTGTTACGGTGGCAGCTGGCTTGTGCGGGAGGTTTTGATGTTGGTGGCGGCGGCGTGGCGGCGCGGCTCGTTGGGTTGATAGTGTTGTTTGGGTGAGTGAGTGAGTAATGTATGAATGAATTATTAGAAAATAATATTTAATGTTTGAGGGGAATGATACACTGACCCAACGAGCCGTGCCGCCACGCCGCCGCCACCAACATCAAAACCTCCCGCACAAGCCAGCTGCCACCGTAACACAATTAGTAATATGCTTTCTGTGGACAGCTTTGCGTATCTTATCGGTAAAAAGACCTTAAAGAAAAAAAAAAAAAACAATTTTTCAAGTATTTTTTCAGGATTTTTTACTCTCATTGGGGTATATCATAAAATATTGAAAATCAAAAACAAAATATAACAATATGTTGAACATTTTCCAAGAGTCCGAAATCTATGAAAGCGTTTCTAAATATGAATATCATACTTACTCACCATATCAAAACAATTTTGAAAAAAATGACATCGTTCAGATTTGCATACAGCACCAAAATCTTAATGTTCTTCCTTCGGAAAGTTTTCTATATGTTGAAGGGTCACTATCGAAGACAGATGGAAAAGAAATAGTCAGCACAAGACTTGTAAACAATGCAGTGGCTTTTCTCTTCGACGAAATACGTTATGAGCTGAATGGAAAGGAAATTGATTACCACACGTGACTTTATCAGATTCGATGAAATTAAATCTATATAAATCTATAAATGGTAATAGTTTTATGAAAATTGCTTTCCGAAACTGGGGTCTCTATGAGTATCCCATGTTATCAAGCTCTGACCATCACATCTGGAACGTTAAAACAACAACGCAAATAGAAAAACCTCGATACATTGTATTTGCACTACAAACTGCAAAAAATAAAAAAATATCTGCTGATCCTACAACGTTTGATCATTGTGATTTAACAGACTTAAAAGTGTATTTAAACTCTGATGTATATCCTCATGAAGATCTTAATATTTCTTTCGAAAGAAATAGATATAGCTTGTTCTACAAAATGTATACGGATTTTCAAAAGAACTTACTACAATAAAACCAACACTGAACCTTTGCTTTCTTGGGATCTATTTAAATCCCGTGCTCCAATTTTTGTTATAGACTGCAGATATCAAAATGAGACTTTGAAAACAGGACCTATCGATATACGCTTGGAGATGAGAACATCAAAAAACATTCCTGCAAATACTTCAGCTTATTGCCTCATGCTTCATGATCGGATTATTGAATACAATCCATTTGACCAAGTTGTTAACAGAATTTTCTAAGGATTATTATTATTATTTTTTTATTTTTTTTTTTATTTTTTAATGTAAACCTAAAAATAAAACCAGAAAATATATAAATAAAATACAATATTACTAAAAAAAAAAAACATGTGTTATTATTCAAGATTTGCTCATTCCATTTAATTTACATCACCATTTCAAAATAATATAGGAATATCATAACATTTGTATGTTTTTTCATTTGCTATTAAGGGTAGGAAAGTATTCATATACAGGATATGATCCTAAATGTCGTATTACACATTGCAAAAGGTTTCTTTTGGGTGAAAAGTAACTAATGAAAAGAAGTATGGGGGTAATAATGCATGCTTATATCATATTGATTGCTAATAGTAGAACAATAGAGTTTTTCACCGCATTCATTCATGTGGTTAACCTTATCATAAATTTGTATTGTTGACACTTGGGATATCATCGGTGTAAATAAGGAAGCAGTTGGATAAATGTATGTATTGCGATCATCATGAATGCATATTTTAATTGTCGGCATCCATCCCTATAGATAAAATAATGTGTTGACCTTATTGACATACATTTGTATTCCGCAATAAAAATAACCCTTGGACCATTTTTCAGGATTTTAATGATAAGGGACAGGGTTTAGTAATATGATTGACATGATGCTAGCAAAGCAATAGATAAAAGAGGTATAGCTCTATTAGACAAATGAATGATATGATAGTGAGGTATTAGGCTTTTGTTACACTAATTATTACCTCAATCCAGGAAAAATCCTTAAGCAATAGATATAGATGGTCAAGTCCTATTAGTCAGATGAGTGACATGATGGTAGCGTTGTATCAGGGTCTTGATATATCAATGCATGTATTATAATCGTAAATTTTAATTGCCTGCATTCATCCTTATAGAAATATAGTGCTAACCCTATTTAAATATTTTTAAAATATTTTTATTTCCGTTGCCTTTAAACATCCTCAAAATGTATTCCATTCAAAAATTCTAAAGCATCAGATAGAGGGGTCAAGTTCTATTAGTCCGATGATTGACATGATGCTATCGATGCATCAGGGTTTTGATATACCAATGCAAATATCATAATCGTAAATTTTAATTGTTGACATCCATCCTTACAGAAATATAGTGTTGATCCTATTTGATTTTTATGTCTGTGATGTAAGCCCCCTACCAGCAATAATACCTTTTTTGTTAAATATTAAAATCTAAAATTAAATATAAATAAATATCGTCAAAAAAAAAAATGTGTCTTAATCAAACTCTTCTGAAATTCTCTTGCATTAGGCGTGTTTTTTTGGGATTTTATATATAGTACAGTGAGAAATTTCCATAAAAACGCATCCGCAGCGGCCTATATTTTTGTATTTGCAATATGGTACGCCTGAACAGCTGTCACGACACAAAAGTGAATTTAGTGAAAGTTAAAATTAGAAATAAACCAAAATTATTAACAAAAACTAACATATTTGCAAGTTAAATGGGAAATATAACTATATATTTATATAATTAATGTTTTTAATCAAATTTTTGTGTCCCTTTTTTCTTTATTTGCCATTTTCAGATACGAAAACTGATTTTGCAGCTATAAACGAAAAGAAAAGGGATAGGGGTGTGTTGGTAGACTATGGTCAAAGTAAAAAAGTCATGATTTAGTCTGCTATTACACGAAGACTTTTAAGTTGAGATTTTTCGAAATTTAGTATTGTGAAAGTGAAATCAAATTTTGTTTTCTCAATTGCCCTCATTTAATTTTGAAAAAAGTCATGACTCAAGAGTCGACGTATAATAACAGACTCAATACACATAGAGTAGATGACTTTATTAGCGATAATTTTATAAATTACAATAAGGACATGATTGTATGGCTAATTTTAATGCATTTACCTAGTTTTCCACTGGAAATTTTTTAACTCACCAATTTTACCGGATTAACTGAGTACATTAGTAGCCAAATAAGCCTGAACCTTCCTTGAACTTCAGTTAGTTTGAGCTGTACTAACAGGTTCAAAATTTGATCCATGGTTCAGCATTTGTGACTCATCGATTTTATCGGATCTACTGAAGTGCAACGATGATTCCAAGGTTCAAGTATGTTGTAATAACAATTTCAAGCTTGACCCTTGTTGAACCTCAGTTAAACTGCCGAAATCTGTGAGCTAAAATAATTGAACCACGCATCAAAGCGTGAACCACGTTTATACAAGTAGCCTTTCCACCAAAAGCAGTGACTTAAAATTGCTGAGCATCGGATCAAAATTTGAACCATGTCTATACGAACTGGTCCCTATAGACCAAAGGTTTACAAAAAGAGCTTTTCATATGAGCTGCGAATAGTGGATTTTGAAATGGGAATGATCGTGAATTTTGACCTTCCATTCCCTTGAGTAATTTGTTTGGTTGCCTATAGAAGAAAATGAAGAAAAATGCTTTGTGAAATGCGTCTTGATGTTGTGGTTTGCGAATTATCGTTTGACAGTCGGCAGAATATATCTTGTTTGTCACTTATAAATAAAAATGCTAAATTTTGCACTTTAAACTAATTTAAGGCAGCGTTATTTTTTTAGCATAGCATAGGATAGGATCGTTTTTTCATTTTGTCGAAAAGGTAAAACAAAACAACCATGCACTTACAAACGACCCTGTTTAGACTGTAATTGCTCACTACGCCACCATGACGTAAATTTATGGGTAAAATTTTCTCTTCACCGATTTCTTCTACAAAAACATGGTCTTGACGAAGTGAAAAGTTACAGTCTAAACAGGGCCATTCATTCAACATAATTCTACTCTACGAACATAGCCATCGAGGATTCGAGAAACATAAAAGTTCCAGTCGTACCAATGACGACACACAAAAATCCTATTCAATTGAGTTCGATACTCGAACAAACGTCAAAAGTTTATCGGCAGCGGGATTCTACTTTAACTTTTATCGGCAGTGATTTTGCTGCCGATGTTGTTTTTGTAATTCATATAAAATTTCACTGTGCTGCGGATAGCTTTCCCAATAAAACACACCTATTGTATATAATTCTAACCAGCACAACCAATAGAGGTAAGTATTTTGGAATGCAAGTTCTTATTTGATCTTAAGCATATGAACATCGTATTAAGAATATGTTTATCCAATGCACACATCAATTTTATATTGCATGCCGTGCAGGTGCTAATGTTGTGCTATTCAAAAAATCCAACTATGAAAGTATATCCCACAACCAATTTATCACTGAAAATCCATCCCCCCCAACTAATGTTGAAATGAAAAAAATACATATGGTGCTAGAAATCCAACCACTGATAATTATTCCCAATTAGAATCAAACTGTTGGAAATGCATCCCAATATTTGTGTGTTCCGAACGTGAATTTTACGTTTTAACGTGAACGTGAATTTTACGTTTTAACGTGAATTTTACGTTTTTTTGCGTTTTAACGTGAACGTGAATTTTACGTTTTAACGTGAATTTTACGTTTTTGCGTTTTAACGTGAACGTGAATTTTACGTTTTTGCGTTTTAACGTGAACGCGAATTTTACGTTTTAACGTGAATTTTACGTTTTTTGCGTTTTAACGTGAACGTGAATTTTACGTTTTTGCGTTTTAACGTGAACGCAAATTTTACGTTTTAACGTGAATTTTACGTTTTTTGCGTTTTTAACGTGAACGTGAATTTTACGTTTTAACGTGAATTTTACGTTTTTGCGTTTTAGCGTGAACGTGAATTTTACGTTTAAACGTGAATTTAACGTTTTTGCGTTTTAACGTGAACGTGAATTTTACGTTTTAACGTGAATTTTACGTTTTTGCGTTTTAACGTGAACGTGAATTTTACGTTTTTGCGTTCTAACGTTTGCTAAGCATGGTCTAGAACCCCAAAATAATACTGGTATTTAGCATAGCATAAATCAGAACCCAAATACGTTTGCTAAGCATGCTCTCTTTGTATATCTAAAAGATATACAAAGCTAGAACCCATAGCATAGATCAAAACCCAAATACGTTTGCTAAGCATGCTCTAGAACCCATAGCATAGATCAAAACCCAAATACGTTTGCTAAGCATGCTCTAGAACCCATAGCATAGATCAAAACCCATACCAGTGATACCGGTGATACCGGTGATACCGGTGCGCCCGTACCCTCTAGTTTATACTACTGTAGGACTAAAGGCCATAAAAAGCTATTTTGAATCAATAATTCAACAAGTCCAATCCTTAATGCTAAGTCTTCTACTTGGCTGATTTATTTCAGTAGTAAATAGAATTTGTATTATAAACCTTCTTATATAGAAACTATGCCTGGCCCCGGGCAAAAAAACTTCCAGCTTAATGATTAGGAATTCTAATCTTGTTGGATATAGTTTACAGTGGATTTTCGTTGAAAAATTCATGTAAGTTGAACTGAACTTAATACAAATTGCGTCTGACAAAGCCCTCACTATATCACTGATGAGTTCAAGTGAGTAAGCCGAACGAAACGCCAATTTGTAGGACTAAAGGCCATAAAAAGCTATTTTGAATCAATAATTCAACAAGTCCAATCCTTAATGCTAAGTCTTCTACTTGGCTGATTTATTTCAGTAGTAAATAGAATTTGTATTATAAACCTCCTTATATAGAAACTATGCCTGGCCCCGGGCAAAAAAACTTCCAGCTTAATGATTAGGAATTCTAATCTTGTTGGATATAGTTTACAGTGGATTTTCGTTGAAAAATTCATGTAAGTTGAACTGAACTTAATACAAATTGCGTCTGACAAAGCCCTCACTATGTCACTGATGAGTTCAAGTGAGTAAGCCGAACGAAACGCCAATTTGTAGGACTAAAGGCCATAAAAAGCTATTTTGAATCAATAATTCAACAAGTCCAATCCTTAATGCTAAGTCTTCTACTTGGCTGATTTATTTCAGTAGTATATAGAATTTGTATTATAAACCTTCTTATATAGAATTTAATCTTGTTAAATCTCCTTAGGACAAATAGTTTTACAAATCGAACTAGCCTATTAGTATATGATGCTGAACTATTCATTCGAGACTCGATTCAGTTCTTCATTGTTTCACATGAATCAAATATTCTATCTCACTTGCACATCATAAGAAAAATTGAAACACCATTTGCATTTTTGAAGGTGCTGTCAAACTTAATCTTGTTTAAATCTTTTTGTGCGGTGGAAACACCAAGAAGTTTTATATAATCTAAACTGCGATAAACCTTTGGTGGAAACAGCATAATGCTACATTTCCACCTAACGCTAATAAGATTTACCTCAAATCTCAATCAAATCTGGGAGATTTGCCATACAATTTTATTTCGTAAATCTAGAAGATTAGAAACTAATCTTGTTAATACTACATTTCCACCTAGCACTAATCTGAGATTTAATAAGATTTACCCCAAATCTCCTTCAAATCTCGAAGATTTACCATACAAATTTATTTCGTAAATCTTAAAGATTAGAAATAAATCTTGTTAAATCTTCCCAGGACAAATAGATTTACAAATCGAACTAACCTTACATGGTGCTGAACGATTCATTCGAGGCTCGATTCAGTTCTTCATTATTTGACACAAATCAAACATTCTGTCTCACTCGCACTTGATAAGAAAAATTGAACCCCCATTTGCATTTTTGAAGGTGCTGTCAAACTTAATCTTTTTTAAATCTTTTTGTGCGGTGGAAAAACCAAAAAGATTTATTAAATCCAATCTGAGATAAAAATTTGGTGGAAACATAGCTATACATTTCAATCGTTTTTTTGAGTAGCAATAGAAAATTGATTATAGATGAGATTGTGACGCAATTTAAAGGGAATTTTAATCACCCCGATTACAGAATCCGACGAATGAATTGCGGAGGGAATCAGACTCAATTTTGACATTTTTACTATGAGCCAAATGTCAAAATTGAGTCTGATTCCCTCCGCAGCTCATTCGTCGGATTCTGTAATCGGGGTGAATTTTTAAGCAAACTTAACGAAATGACGTCCCATGCAAAAAAAAAATCAATGCTGTCATGGAATGTCATGCAAATCAATGGACCAGCAATTGATTTGCATGCGAAAAAAAGTGTGGTGAATAAAATATTTTTTTTTTGATGGTCGGTTTATACTTCAAAAAAATAAATATATTCACCTCAAGGCATTATTTGCATGCAAATCGTTTTCGTATCCAAAAATAACTATTTTCCATTTTTAGGCCTATAGATTATTAATTAAGGGTAAATTAATGACTCAATGGGTGGCTTAGGCCAAGGCAATTGTTTTTCGCCTTATTCAATTTGGTGCACAGAATAGGGGGAAAATCGTTTTGAAAATTTTGATTTTTTTTTGCATGGGAATTGTGAACTATGCTTGAGACTGTAGACCAATCATGGAAACAATTTATTTTGCATTTCACCTCAATTATTTTTGACATGCGAGAGTATTTGCATAGGTTTTTTTGCGCACGGAAACTGTAAGAACAATTATTTTATATTCACCACGATCATTTTTTTTCGCGAAAACAATGTCACTGACATTCTTTTGCGGAAAAAATTGCGTTTGGCATTTGTGTTTTCTTTCTCATAGAACAGTCTCAAAGATTTTTTTTGGAAAATATACAAATTTTAGTGATCAGTCACGTTTCATAGCCAAAATGATCCATTTCATTCCATTTTGTTCATTTCGTCCAACAGAAAAGGGGGGTTTACATGGCATGAGAGCATCGCTTGATGGAAATGGAACAAGTATTCAAAATCTTTTAAAAACCATACAACATTGCTTGTCAAGCCGTTGTTTCTTGCGTTCAAATGATCAAATCAAGCCATGTTGTCAAGCAATGTTGGGACATGTAAACCCCCCTAAAGGTTCCTAATTAATTCTACCTAGATATGTGGTTGGATGTGATCGGGAGCAGTTCATGGTTCAATGCGTTTGTTAACTTTTTTCATATTTCCCCAACACTGATAGAATTGTCTTTTCAAAATTTGACAGGTTTTACACATTTTTTTGTAAAAATATACCAAACAAACCTAGTAAGTCCCCTATTACATGATGATTCCTTGCGGCTGACTTTTTTCAAAGTTCAATGGGTGCGAAGGTAAGGTCAGATTATTTTCTCCTTCGCACTCACGAAAATTCCAAAAGATTCAGCCACAAAGAATCATCGTGTAATAGGGGATTAAGTAAATACACCTATTAGGTGTGTTTGGTGACGTGAAATTTCTTTCAAATTTTCATAGGTTTTCACAATATAAGGCTTGTTTGCTAACGTGAACAATTTTCACAATCTCCTTCCAAAACATATAGCAGAAAAAACCCAAGTTTGCGAAACTTGTTAAAAACTTCACGTTACCAAATAGGCATAATATAGGTGTGCTTGACAACGTGAAATTTCTTGCAAATTTTTGTAATTTTCTGTCAGTAACCATAGAAGGAAAACCCCTAGTTTGGGAAACTTGGTGAAAGTTTTACGTTACCGAACAGGCATTATGTAATAGGTAACGTGAAATTTTTCTCCTACGGGCTCTTACACCAAATTTTAAAAATGTCCAAGAAATTTTACGTTACCAAACACACTTTCATTCTTAAATTCAAATTTATTTTAAAAAATTATACCGCTTCGACAAACATTTTTTTTTATGAGATTTGACCAAAAATTGTACATTTATTTATTTTTATTAATTGTATTTGTTTCGTATTTATTTTTATTAATTGAAATTATTTTTATTCGTTGATCGAAATTTTTTACTGTTTTTCAAAACCATCTTTTGTATGGGCTTTTGGTGCATTATTGACTATTTATAAAAAAATAAATTAAGAAAACATGCCTTATGTAAATGTTATGTTATGTTCTTAGTTGACGCAACCGACTAAAAACTTCAGTGCAGATAAAGTTAAGCAAACAAGTGAAAAATGTTCGTCCCAAAACTCACAAAATACAAATCAAGACGAAAAATCTATAATAAACCAGATAATAGTGCTCTGATAATGTGTCTGAAAATAATAAGCTGCTGACATATTTAATTTGCAAAATGGTGTCCACAAATAACAAATACCTATCTTAAAATAGAAAATAGTTTATTTGAATCGAGAGCACCAACTTGCCTCAAAAATTGTTATTCATGTGGACCCTGCCCTAAGGTTGAAATTTGAAGCACAAATGTTAGATGCAAAAGGGGTGTAATAGGATACACTCTTCTCTAATGTTTGTTGTCTTCTCTTTCTTTTACACAAAAAAAATATAGGACAGTTATCTTTCATTAATAGTATTCCATATGTACAGTTTACGGTTTGAGTCGGTCACAAGATCCTTTTAAAATGTTTATAATAGACGAAAATAAATTAATTAATGAGGTAGAGTCACGTTCAATTCTTTATGACAAAAGATGTCCTGACTATTTTGACTCTATTCAAAAGATAAGACTTTGGACCGAAGTATGTTCAATTGTCGTACAGAATTGGAACAAACTATGTATCTAAGTCTGGAAAATCAGAAGCCGGTAATTTTGTCTATAATCTTATAAAGTTTATTTATGTATATTAAGTTTATTATGATAGATAAATATGAAATTCAAGGTGATTTAAGTTTTTAAGGGGAAAAAAGTTTAATTTAAAATGTATATTGCCATGGAACGGAGCCTTGTGGTGACGTAAAGTAAGATGCAAAATAATCTCTTATTTTTCTCGGTGTCGAAACGCTTTTTTCACTTTCCAAGTGGCAACTTTTTAGCGGACAATCCAGCTGTGAAATTTCTTGCACACATTTTGCTCCATCTTTTATTCTAACGAAGTTGTGCAACACGCAGCAGCCTTGAATTATTTTTTCTGCAAAATTTAATTCCACGTCCAGTGGCCTGTGAAGAATTCTCCATTTACTGGCCAGAATCCCAAACGCACATTCCACCATGCGACGAGCATGGGTTTGTCGTGTATTAAAAACTCTTTGCAAATAACTTGCGTTTTTTTTTTCCAAAGGGCCGGAGGATTTAGTTTGAAAGCCCAAATGCCTCGTCCGCAAGTAAACAAAATGGCATTGGGGTTCCTCTTTCATCATTTGGTAAACACCGAGGTGATGGTATGTTGAGCTGTTTAAGTTCAAATTTTTTGCCCATAGCGGAGCTCGTAAAAATTAATGCATCATTTGCTGATCCATATGATCCCACATCTATATACACAAACTTGTAGTCTGCATCCACCCACGCCATCAGCACAATTGAAAAAAACTTTTTATAATTATGAAAAGAAGATCCGCTATGCGACAGCTGTATCAACCGGGTGTGCTTTCCGTCTATTGCTCCAACTACGTTTGGAAAGCTGGTATTTTTATAAAATACGTCGGAAATGGCAAGCCAATCGCTCTCATTTTTTTTTCCCTGGCATGTATAGGGGATGCAAAACCTTCCATATTTCCTCCAATGTTGTGCGGACAATTTTTCTAGCGGTTGTTTCTCCAACTAAAAATTCAAAGCATAACGTTTTGAAACTTTCTCCAGTAGCTTAATATCTGAAATAAAAAAAAAAAAATTTCTTAAATATTTTTATTGTCTTATGTATGTAGGGGAAGAGTGCGAACAGTGAGACACTTTTTTTTCAAATTGATATGGCTTTGGAACCTTTTAAGCAATCTTACAGAAACTTTGACAGTATTTTGAGACATACTTTACCTTCATACGGAGAGAAAAACTTTATTGAAAAATATAATAGTTAAACTGTTATAAACAAAATTGTGAGCAAAGTCAAATTGTCTCACTGTTCACCGAGGGGGCGAACACTGAGACACTGTAGGGCGAACAGTGAGACGATATAAACAAATTACAAAAAAAATTTACTTTAATTGTTTAATTTGTAACAAAAAATTGCATTCAATTATAGCCTTACATGTGTTAGTCACTTTTAAATAAAGAAATCAATACAAATTTTCAAACAAATGAATAACCTTGTACAAAAGTTAAATTCTCTTCTGCTTGCTTGACAGTAAAATAATAAACACAAGAAAGAGAGTGGTATTTCCAAAATTTTAGTGCGAGATATGTCTCACTGTTCGCTTTTTGAAAATGTCTCACTGTTCGCCCCTTGTGATTTTTTCTGATTTTTTTTTTGTTTAAATAAAAATTGTTTAATATTTATCCGATTGATTTGTTGCATTAAAAGATTATATAGCACAAATTAGTAAAAAAAAAACTAAGTTAATTTAATTGAATATTATAGAGTGTTAACACAAATTCAAAATACATTTAAGAAAGTACTTTTGTCACTTTTTTTTGTATGACCACTCACCAAAAGCACATGCTCAGCTGGAAGAAGTTTGCGATAGAAATATAGAATGCGGTATAGAAAAAAAAAGTTATTTGTATCATTGGCATGTCTGTGTAAGCTTTCGGGGAAACACAATATGCATTGTCTCACTGTTTGCACTGTCTCACTGTTCGCACCCTTCCCCTATGTAATGTATACTTTGAGGTGAAGAAGTTAAAAAAAAATGGAAAAATATAAGGACATGTTTTAGCAGGGAGCTTAAAAGTCAAAAAAATTGCAAATCTGGACAAGGCAACGTCAGCAGAAAAAAATATTATAATTTTGACCGTCTTCTATTTTTGTTGCCGACGGTCACAAATAGAAGAACATCCAGCAACATAAGAACCAACTCTGAGTCTGACGTTGGCTCAGTTGAGCCAGTACCGGTCACAAAAAAGAAAAAGAAGAATTTTAATTTCGAGGAGGAATTTATTGAAGTTCTAAAAGATAGACGCTCTGAACAACCACCAGCAATGGACGAAGATACACATTTCCTTTTATCACTGGTCCCATATCTGAATAAAATTCCGTTTGAAAATAAACTGCAAGTCAAAATGAATCTGTTGTCAGAGCTTAAAAAACAAATAGAAAACTCAAATTCTCCGTCATGCTCAACAAAAACTAATCCACCACAAGTAACACAAAATAGACCGGCCCATTTAGTATACAAGAGGAGTACCTCAACACCCAAGCAACCAAAATCAAAAAAATATAAAAAAAAACGTAGTTACGAAACATCGGACTTTGATAACTGTGAAAATCAGGATGGACTGAATACACATCGGAGTGAGTCTTCAAGATCATCGCTCTCAATTTCTCCACTACTCCACGAAGCATCCCTACTTCTTAAATATTCAGAGAAGGCTAACAACGTTCCATGTGCCGATAAAAAGGGCCCTTCACAAGCATCATCTTCTAGTCATATAAAACAACTGAAAATTTCGAAACTGAATGAGACTGTCTTAGGCCGCGGCCACGCAGTAAGCGGCTGAGCGGCTGAGCGGAAAAAAAATTATAAAACATATGAAATCACATAGAAGCGGCCACGCTATGAGCGAGCGGCGAAACAAAATTCTGAGCGGCTAAGCGGCGCCGCTCAGCAACCAAACCTGTTTTAATTTTTAGTAATGTTCTGAGCGGCAAGAAGTAAAGATGGCCAAAATAAACATTGAGTTGTTAATTTCGTGTGTGCAATCTACATTTTAACTACTAATCGCTCAAAAGCAGTCGCTCAGTGCCTGGCCATACGTCGCTTAGAGCTGCCGCTCAGCCGCTTGCCGCTCAGCCGCTTAGCCGCTCAGCCGCTTACTGCGTGGCCGAGGCCTTAGATGGCGACATAGAATATTTACTAAGTGACTCGGAATCTTTTGCAGAACTTTTAGACTTAGGTACTTGATTAAAAATAAAGCGATTTTGTTTCCACACACTTGCATAAAAACATAAATATTGCTTTTTAATTG
This sequence comes from Dasysyrphus tricinctus, assembly GCA_963921185.1. Classification (NCBI taxonomy): domain Eukaryota; kingdom Metazoa; phylum Arthropoda; class Insecta; order Diptera; family Syrphidae; genus Dasysyrphus; species Dasysyrphus tricinctus. Next base: position 43,876,423 of record OY992534.1, read on the forward strand.
CTTACCTTAATGTGATAGATAATCTTTCAGTGGGAGAGATAGGTTGTCGAAAAATTGTATTTTGGTAGAGTATTCCCGGAATTAGAAGGGCCAGCAGCTCGTCGAAGCTTTCGATGCTCATTCTAAAATACTGAAACAATTTTTCAGGGTGCTGCCTAAGGGTTTGAAACAGCATTTGATGTTTTCCTTTCGAACGTCTTTGCTGGTAAATTGGATGTACTCTTTTTTTCCTTAGATACATAAGCATACCAACGATAGCTGTAGTTTCGAAATCCATTATTATTTGCACTATTAATGAAATAGATTTATTTTTTTTATTTTAACTTGCAGTATAATTTCTTAAAATCACTATGAACTACTTTCCTAAATCTTTTTTTTTTGTAAATTGAACGAATTTTTAATTTTTGGTACGGAACACAAGATACAAAAATGTGTGTGGAACGAAAAATTTGTAGAATCTACGAAAGCGCTTTCGTGAATTTCTATCACACTAGTTTTAAATAATATGTACGACAAATTTCGTTCATTCTACGAAATTAACAAGATACTATAGAAGAACGTCTAATTCTTAGTGTGGTATGATTTTCTTTACCAATGATTTTAAAAAAATTACAAAAATTTTATAAATTTGTCAAATCAATCATAACAATATCAACAGGATTTCGTAAACAGTACGAATGGTTGGATTCTTATTCTTAGTTTAAGTTATATAATTTTTTTTTTAAATTTTTAGTCAATATTTAAACATGTATTAGTAAATCGTATAAAAATGATGTATTTGATGAAAATATAGGCGATGCAGTTTATTCTTCATCATTTGTGTTTCAGCCGTGGAAGTGTTTAAGTCATTCGGAATTTTTGATTCAATTTACTACAGATAAGTTTGCTTATCATTTAGTTAATAAATTTGTATTGATTATATGTAATTATCAGGAATTTTGTTGAAGATACTCATAGTGCTCTTTTTTTTCAATTTAACAGTTAAACAAGATTTCTTGATGGGTGGACCTGGACACAGAAAAAACTTAACTGACAACAAGTATTCTGGGAGCAAAATGAACCGTAAGTCTTGTGGTCGACAGGCTTGTGGCGATTCCTTAATTAAACTAGTAATACGAATATACTCTGTGTATTTCTATATTTATTATCTGAAAGTGTAATTTACATTTTATTTACGATATAAAGGGAGAGAAAAAATGCTTAACATACTTTTCTTAAGTAAATCTACCACTTAAAAATACCAATTATATTAAATTAATTTTGCTTGGGGATTTGAGACGGCGATTAAAAAAGAACTTTACCCTCGTCCACTAGGCCGTTTTATTTAAAATATACTTGACGAAAGCTTCGTTCAATCTTATAAGGCATGTCCCATTGTTCCCTCATCATCATTAATCCAAACCCACATTTGCTGGTCTTAAGTTGGCAACATCCCGGGCCCCGTGAATCATCCTATGTGATTCACCATCTTCATCTGGAACGACGTCCAAAATAGCCAACTTCGATGCAGGTCTTTTCAAAATACTTCCTCCGGCGATTTTAACTTTAGCAGATCTTACTTGCCCATCTGGTGCTGGAAACGTTTCCACAATTCGTCCTCTCTGCCACTGGCCCCTAGGAAGACCATCGTCACACACCAAGACCAAGTCTCCTTTCTTTATTGGAGTTACCTCTCCATACCACTTCGAACGTCTGGTTAGTTCCGGTAGATACTCGGCTATCCATCGTTTCCAAAATTTGTTCTTTAATGCCTGCGTGATCCTCCACTGTTTCCTCAAACACCACAACCTGTTCTCCAATTCACCTGGTACTTGAGTGCAGTTCATTCCTCCTAATAAGAAATGATTAGGAGTTAAAGGTTCGTCATCTTCACAGCAAATAGGTAGATGTGTCAAAGGGCGACTATTGACAATATTTTCTGCTTCGATGAGTAGACTAATCAACGTATGGTAATCGGGCCAAAGTAGTCCAAACCAGTGTAAGTGAATGGCCTTACATACAACAAGGGACTTGCGACTAACTGTGAGTTTAAGGTTCAAACCCTCAAATAAATCTTATGATAAAAATTTTGCCCTAAATTTGATTTTTTGTGATATTTAAAGGTGTATTATCTGCGCACTACTATTTTTTTGACCGCTGTTTTTCAAAAGTTCTTCAATAAATTTGAAAATATCTTATAAAATATTATATTTGGAATTTTTTCTTTTTTCGAAAATAAAAGCTTAAAAACACCAATTTGAAAATCACATGGGTATTAATTTGTTAAAAATTAAGGGATCAACTTTTTTCAAGTTTGATTTTTTATTAAGGAGTACTACTATTATTTTGACCGCAGCTGTATGTATATAAAAAAGGGGAAATTTGATTTTCCCCTACAGCGACTATAGGGGATGAAAATAAAAATCTGAAAAAATTAGGGAACTTTTTTTCTTCATTTAGAGCCAATTTAGGCCCATCCAAAAACTCAAAAAAAAACTATTTTAACGACCACCCTAGTGTACATATATAATTTATGCCAATGTTTTATTATTTGTATAATGAAAACTATGTTTATATGTACATATATGCTTAGACATAAGCACTATATAGGATGGTTCGCGTAAGATCTGAAATTTGTTTTGGGAGAAGGGTCTATCTTTATATATTTTTTTTTAAACCCGAAATCTTTCATTTTATTTTATGTGTTTTCATATTCAATCATATTGCAAACTCAACATTATGAAAGAAAGTAAAAAAAAAATCAGTATGATTTTAATCAAAGTGTTCAAATGCCCAGGAAAATTAGACAAAAAAATGGTTAACTTCGAAAAAAATCCGACAAAGCTAAATTGTGGTTCTGAAGACGAAGTAAGTAATCATTTTCTAAATAGTTTCGTAAATTTGGGCAGGCGCAAAATTAAAATTCATTTTTTTCTTAAGTCGTTTTTCATTGAAATCTGAAAGATTTGATTTTAAAATCTAGAATTTCTGTCTTGAATGAAACATCTGGGCATATTTTGAGAAGATTCCTCTTACACACATAGCATACATGTAGGCAAAATGTGCCTATCAATGGACTCTTAAGTCCGTCCTTTGAAACAATGACAGCAACAACGGCAACACTAACAAGATAACTCGCACTTGAACGACTAACAGCAATAACCAAGAAGAAGACACAATCGAGTTTGAACGGCGACGTCGAGAAGCTACGAGAGACGAAACGAATACGCAACGATCTTAATAATTACCTTAATCTACTTTTTCTAATCTAAATATTCCTATTACTAAACTTAAAACTATCATTATTTTAAAACTAAAGTGAATTAAAACTTTTATTTAATTATTTAAAAAACAAGAAGTGTTTCTTTTGATTTACGAAAACGATTGTTCCTCTAACTAGCTACCCCCCCCCCCACATGGTGTCAGAAGTGATTTAATCCCCCCTCAGTGTTTTTTCTTTTTCGCAAAAATATAGTGCATGACAAGTAATAGATAGCGGTGTTATATAAAGTTAAAAAAGAAAAATATTCTTAATTGATTAAAAAAAAATTTAAAAAAAAAAAAAAAAAATTATATAATATGCTTAATGCATGATAGTGCGTACATATTTATCATATAACTGTTATAACGTGGTGTGATTTGTGATAGTGCAATCGAAATAAGCGGTAGTCTATGAACCGTAACAACCGGAATTAGTATAAAGCAGTATTCCAGAGGAATCGAAAATGAAAAATTGTCCAAATTTTAAATTCAACTAGAAACAAAACGATAAGTATCATTATTTTGTTCACTATATTTTTTCATATCCACATAAATGAATTTTGAAGCATTATCGACAAAGCAATTACAGCACTTATTAAAAGATCGTGGTTATTCTACAAGTTATAGACTCAAACAAGATTTAATCGAGCGACTTAAATCTGTGCTCGATGAAGAGAGTCTCGAAAAGTCTTTAGAAGGGGTTGAACTAGAGGAAAGTGTTGACGGGGATCAAGAAGAGGGCGTAAGCGAGGGCGGTGACGAAAACGGTAGGAACGGGGAGGACAGTGTCGACGATACGAGGGAAATGGCGCAAAATAATTTCGTATTTAAAGATGTTGAAGATTCTTTAGAATCATTTGATGGTGGAAGCGGCAAGGAAATTAGCGATTGGATAAAAGATTTTGAGGACATTGCCTCTGTATGCCAGTGGAACGATATCCAACGTTATTTATACGCGAGACGTTTGTTAAAAGGTGCTGCAAAATTAGCTATAGAATCCGAGAAAAACATTAATACGTGGAAAGGGTTGAAATCTACTTTAGAAAAAGAATTCGGTAAAACTGTTTCGGGTTTATTGATTCATCGTCAACTAGAATCACGGCGTAAAAATTTAAACGAGTCGTATTTGGAATACATGTTCCAAATGAAGTTGATCGCGAACAGAGGGAACGTCGATGAAGAATCCTTACTTTCATATATTGTATCGGGTATAAATGATAGCACAACAAATAAAACAATCTTATACGAAGCAAAAACATTTAGCAATTTGAAGTCAAAATTTAAAATTTACGATGAAATGAAGCTACAAATACAAAAACAAAGAGACGAGGTCCGTACACAAAAACCAAACACCTCAACTCAGATTTTTAAAGGTCAAAATCGCGTGCAAAATCCGGGTTATTCATCGCAAGGTTCAGAGTTCCAAAAACGTTGTGTTACCTGTGGTGCGAAAGGGCATCCTTCGCAAAGCTGTCCCCATAAAGATAAAGGACCTCGTTGCTTCAATTGCAATGATTTTGGGCATCTATCTAGGCTTTTTCCCAAAAAGAACCAAACTCAAAATTCAACGAAAGTTTACCGTGTCTCTTCTCCTATTGTTCGAATGCAGATAAAAATAGATTCGATTTCCTTAGATGCATTATTTGATACAGGTAGTCAATTATGCCTGATAAAGAACTCTGTGTTTTTGACATTAAATAAACAATTTGATAGTGCAGGTACATTGCTTACAGGTATCGGTCAAACGGTATATAAATCGATCGGTGCGGCTAAAATGACAGTCATTGTCGATGGTATGCCCTACATTCTAACTTTCGATGTCGTCAATGATGAATGGATGTCTAAAAATGTTTTGATCGGTACAGAAATCCTAGAATACGCGAATATGGTTATTGAAAACGGCAACGTTAGTTTTAAACGCAAAGATGTTAAGTGTAGCGATGAAGTAGGAAATAATGCCAATCATATTAGTGAAATCGATACGGAAGCTTTAGTAACGGAAAATAAAAAAGTATACAATATAGACATAATACAGAATACGCGAATAAAAGAAAAAATAGAAAATATGGTAAACACTTATAATCCAAAAAAACCGATAAAATCGTGCGTGGAAATGAAGATCTTATTAGAAGATGAAAAGCCAGTCTTCCATCGTCCAAGAAGGCTAGCGCCTAAGGAAAAAAACTTTGTGACCAATCAAATATCAGAGTGGCTTGCAGAAGGCATAGTGGTTCCAAGCGATTCCAATTTTGCAAGTCCAGTTGTTCTCGCGAAAAAAAAAGATGGAAGCTACAGACTTTGTGTTGACTACCGCAAATTAAATACAAAAATTATTAAGGATAGATACCCATTACCAATAATCGAAGACATTTTGGAAAACCTCTATAGCGCGCGTGTTTTTACGAGTTTAGACCTTAAAAATGGATTTTTCCATGTAGATATCCATCCCGAAAGTCGAAAGTTTACATCTTTTGTCACCCCAGATGCTCAATACGAGTTTTGCAAGGTTCCTTTTGGTCTTTGTAATTCACCTTCTGTTTTTCAAAGATTCATTAATACGGTGTTTAAAGATTTAGTACGTGACCGAATTTTATTTATATATATGGACGATTTGATAATCCCATCAGAAAATGAAGAAGACAATTTAAAGACTTTAGAGCTTGTGTTAGACGTTGCGGAAGCAAATGGACTCATGATTAAATGGGAAAAGTGTAATTTTGTAACGCGATCAATCGAGTTTCTTGGGCATATTGTTGAAAATGGAACGGTAAAACCTTCAATCGAAAAAACAAAAGCTGTCCGAAATTTTCCAGAGCCTAAACGCTTAAAAGACCTTAAGAGTTTTCTTGGCTTGACAGGTTTTTTTAGAAAATTTATACCTAATTACTCTAGAATTGCAAAACCATTATCCGATTTGACAAGAAAAACTTCCGTCGGTTTTAGTTTTGGCCACGAGCAAAGAAACTCATATCTGCAGCTAAAAGAACTTCTGTGTCAGGAACCAGTCCTCAAACTTTTTAACCCGACATTGGAAACCGAGTTGCATACGGACGCCAGTAAAGTTGGTCTTGCTGCGGTTCTGCTTCAGCGCCACGAAAGAGAGTTGCACCCGGTGTTCTACCTAAGTTTTAAGACTAAACCTTCTGAAGAAAAGTACAGTAGCTATGAGTTAGAGGTACTCGCAATCATACGGTCACTTGAAAAGTTAAGGGTTTACTTGCTAGGTTTAACATTTAAAATTTTTACTGATTGTAAAGCGTTTCAGTAAACCATGCAGAAAAAAGAACTGTGTACTCGTGTGTCACATTGGGCTTTATATTTAGAGGAGTTTGATTGTACAGTTCATCATAAGCCAGGGAAATATATGCAGCATGTTGATGCACTGAGTCGTGTTTTGACTTTAGCAACAGTTGATACAGGAGTTCTCCATAGAATCAAAAAGGCTCAAGAGAAAGATGAAACCTGTCAACTGATTCTGAACATTTTGCATCGAGAGCAATACGAAGATTATATCAATCGCAATGGTGTCCTTTATCGATTCATCGAGGGAGCATATCTTCTTGTAGTCCCGAAAAGTATGCAAAGAGAAATAGTAAGAAGCGTTCATGAAATCGGGCATATCAACTCCCAGAAAATGGAAACGTGTTTAAAACAACATTATTACTTTGCGAATATGCGTAAGAGAATTAATGAAATTTTATCGAACTGTGTCTCGTGTATTTTAGCAGTTAAGAAAGGTGGCAAGCAAGAAGGGTTCCTCAATCCAATTACAAAAGTTGAAGTACCATTACATACTATTCATATGGATCACCTGGGACCTATGCCTTCTACTAATAAGAATTATAAGCATCTGCTCGTAATAATGGATGCCTTTACGAAATTCGTCTGGATTTTTCCAGTAAAATCAACGACAACAGACGAGGTTTTATCAAAACTATCGATTTTGGAAAATATTTTTGGAAACCCTGCAAGAGTAATAACTGATAGAGGAGCCACTTTCAGTTCAAATAACTTCGAGGAATATTGTAACCAACGGAAAATCTTACACACTAAAATCACTACGGGTGTTCCTCGGGGTAACGGACAAGTCGAGAGGATGAATCGTATCATAATAGCAATTCTTACGAAGATGTCCTTGGAGAACCCTCTTAAATGGTACCAGCACATCACGAAATTGCAAAAGGCTATCAACTCTACGACCTCCAGAGCTACCAAAAGAACACCGTTCGAACTTTTGTTTGGTGTACCAATGCGTAGTAACGAAGATGTCAAGCTTATAGAGATGTTGGAAGAAGAAATGTTAGAAGAATTCGAAAGAGACAGAGCAGAGCTAAGAAAAGAAGCCAAGATACAAATCGAGCAAATTCAAAAAGAAAACAGTACACAATACAACAAAAAGCGCAAGCCAGCCAGGAAGTATGCAGTTCATGACTTAGTCGCAATTCAACGAACGCAGTTCGGGACAGGACTTAAAGTTCAACCAAAGTTTCTGGGTCCGTACGAGGTCACAAAAATTCGACGAAATGATCGTTACGATGTATCTAAAATCGGTAGTCACGAAGGTCCTAATAAAACATCGACTGCGGCTGATCTGATGAAGCCGTGGGTACTGGAGGATGATTGTGAATCAGACATCAGTTCAGATTAACTCAGGATGGCCGGGTGTAGGCAAAATGTGCCTATCAATGGACTCTTAAGTCCGTCCTTTGAAACAATGACAGCAACAACGGCAACACTAACAAGATAACTCGCACTTGAACGACTAACAGCAATAACCAAGAAGAAGACACAATCGAGTTTGAACGGCGACGTCGAGAAGCTACGAGAGACGAAACGAATACGCAACGATCTTTATAATTACCTTAATCTACTTTTTCTAATCTAAATATTCCTATTACTAAACTTAAGACTAACATTATTTTAAAACTAAAGTGAATTAAAACTTTTATTTAATTATTTAAAAAACAAGAAGTGTTTCTTTTGATTTACGAAAACGATTGTTCCTCTAACTAGCTACCCCCCCCCACATACATACAAGAATACACCTAAAAATGTCATATGGCGTCGTCACAAAAAATACTAAACAAATAAATTACCCTATATCGATTTGTCGTTTGATAGGAGAATGGTTGCATGTATGGGTGAATGCAGATCAAATCTCTCAAACTAGAAAGATCTCATCTTTCGTCTTCAGATCTCATCTTTTTTTGAATAAAACATGCAAAAATAGAAAAAGTGCACATCTTTTCCCAAAAAGATCAAATCTTTTCAACAATGAAAAACGACATTAATATTTCGAAAACTATATGTTTTTTTGAAAAATTGTGAAGGTGCAAATTTAAGCTTTTGTAATTCTACACAAAAAAGATAAAGATACTTTTTTCATACAATCAATAGATTTAGAGAAAATCGTGCAAGAACTTCACGGTGGAACAAATTTTGTCAAAAAATGTATAAACCTTTCATTAATCAATGGGAAACAATTTGTGTACGATTTGTGTTTGGCTACATCTCCCACTTATAAAACCAAGTTTTTGGGGTAAGGGAAAGGCCGCCATCTTGAAAAAGAAAACTCAGAATCCTGAAAACCCAGAATCCCGAAAACTTAAAATCCCGAAAGCCCAAAATCCCGAAAAATTAGGTATATTAAATGAAAAATTTGCGCAAATTTTTCACTTTATAAAATTTTTTTGTGTTAAAATTTTAATCTGAAAAATAATTACATCTGAAGCATATTATTATCTGAAACATAACTAAAACATAAGGAGACAAAGAAGAAAACGAAAATAAATCGTTAAAAAAGTTTCCTAAATATGTTTCTTGCGTAGGTATTACATATGGGTGGTTCTATACCAAAAGACCCTTTACAAAAAATCACAAAATATGACTTCGAATTGAAAAAAGTACCGTAGACGGTTTTAAAAGATTGGCATGGTTCATTTTAAAAGTGAAATTATCAATAATTTTTTTTATCGCCGCTTATTTCGCAGCTCGAACCACTTTAGAAGAATAGGTCTCCAAAACCCTATTTTCAATAATTAATTGTTTCACAATTTGACAACCTGTGGTTATTTTCCCTTATCAGAACTTTAAGCACGTTTTCGTGTCATTTAAATATGCAATAATAAATACAATTTGAGTTTTTAGGCAGCTGATTCTTAAATTGGTAAGTGTCACGCCCGTAAAAAAAAGAAATTATGTTTCATTACTAGAAGAAAAAAATTTGTATCAATGTGTTTTCATGCCTAAAAATCATACTCGGTCACACCCGTAACGATGAACCGTCACACCCGTAACGTTTTCAAATAAAAAATTTGTATACCTTTTCGTAGTTTTGGTTCCCATTTCTTAACTGAAACTGAAGATCAACTATCTGGGTTAATATTTGCAAAAGAGAGATAGGTACATACTTTTCATGTAATATTTTTTCACCATATGAAGATTAGATATCTTAATCTAGTACAGGTAAAATAGGATAAATAAAACAAAAAAATTAGTACCATCATGAAATTTGGTGAAAACGTTTCATGTATTATTAGAATGAAGAATCAAGAGTCTTTAAAAATAGTTCACATATAATTTAGTTTTGTTAGGGGGAGAGGCGGGGGGGTAAATTGTGGTGTATTAAACAAAAAAATTAACTTTGGTGCAACCTAAGCATTTGACACATGCTTTTAAGTAGTAGTTTTGAATGCTGAATCAAATGACATTAAAACCAAGTCGATGCGGCCTCCGTGAAAAAAGTTATTGCAATTATTATGTGAAGATGACTATATTTTCAGTGTAAAAGTAAAATATTACCGGAAACCAGTTGAAAATAATGGTCCGTCAAGGAAACTTGGCATCAATGGTTCATTTGTCATCAAAAGTAATAATAAGAAGAGTCTATAAAAATATCTGTTGCTAAATGATGATACCAAGTTTCATGATGGTATACTAATTTTTTTGTTACTAAAAGTAAATATGGGTACAGTACATGCTCTCACACTTTGTTTCTAATTTATTTTTTATTTTAAAATGTAGATGGAATGCACTAACTTCGAAATTAACTACTTCTTTACTTTGTTTAATGCTTATTAAGCCATTTTAATGTTATGTTTCAATTAAAAGCTATTTTTATATAAAAACTTAATGGGAAAAAAATATACCAAGGTCAGAAAACAAGCAGAATGAAAAATCCATTTAAAGGCCATTTCTTAAATTCAGAATAAATTGAATACAAAACAACATGCTAAAATTCGGAAGAGAGTTTAAACACGTATCGGAACTCAGTTGAAATTCCGATTTGTGAGACATAACAGTCATTAATTTGTTGAAACTATTTGATTTCGTTTCAATAAGGCTAGATCCACAATATTTTACCATATCGAGATATCAGAACTTGGCCAAAAAGTTCGTTAGAAAAGTCAGTAATGGCAGTTACCTTTTTTTTTAGAATTTTGTAGTTTGAGTTTTGGTTTTTGGGGTTTTGAGTTTTCGGAATTCTGGGTTTTCGGGATTCTGGGTTTTCGGGATTTTGGGTTTTCGGGAATCTGCGTTTTCTGGATTTTGGGTTTTCGGGACTTTGGGTTTTCTGGATTCAGAATTTCGGGATTGTGTCCGTCTCCCAACAACTCCATTGAATTTCCTTGAAGTTATAGCGTGTCAAAGTTACAAAACAGTTTTTGTAAATATCTCAACAAATGTAAATTTTTCAAAAAATTAGTGAGTTTATATTATTGCTCATTAAATTCTACACAGAAAACATATTGCACCTTTTTTCGTAGGAGCAACATATTTTGAGAAAAACGTGCATTCAGCCATAGAGTTACTGAAGTTCAAATGTGAAGTTAACTTGTTGTTGTTTGTATTTGCATAAGAAAACTTGGCTTAATGTGAAGCATTTATTTAAGGAGGTCAACAAAACACCCTTATACGAACTAAGAATGTTTTTATAGAACCGGTGAAAACGGAAAAACTCAAAAGTTGCTAGCTTCTATTGTCTAATCGCATTCATATTCATCTCAAACGTGAATGAGCAGGCGATCGCCGGACATAGGTTGGCTTGCTATTTTAATAATAGTTAAACAAACAAATTTCGTTTTTTGGGAACATTTTTAAATGCAGGATGTCTTTCATACAAGGAGAATTCAGTGGCTCTTAAGAATTTGCGGAGCTACATAAACCAATATCGTCCGGAAACTCACCGCTTATAATATTTTTTTACACTTCAGATTCTTTGTTGTACTGAGCTTAAAGCAAGCTGCAACCTACAATCAGAGGCTCATCATAAGTGTATGTGTTAGTGATTAGTAAAATAAGTCAATCTAACACATGCATAATAATATATTAATACAACAAAACTAAACAAAAAATCAATATACATACATACATAATTAAATAATATACAAAATATTTAAAGTCACATTATCAAAGCTCAAAATATTTTCCTTAATCCCATCTTACTGATATTAAAATCAACAGAGGAGCCGTTTAAATTCAGAGCATGTAGGTGGGAGTAGATAAGAAAAAAAATCCTATAGGAGGGGGGTAATAATCTCCCCTCACTTGGACGGGAGGGGCAATTTCATAAAATTATTGCATAAAATAGAAAAAATTAATTAAAAAACAACGGCAACACTTGCAGTGACGTTTTATAGCTTTTTGGAAAGCCAGAAGTCCATTCTCATGGTTTGTTTTCAAATTAAGTTTTTTTGATAAACAGTTTTGGCAAACAAATGTTTCAACCTCAACATTTTGAAGAAAAAACAATTTTTTGTTCTTTACAATGTTGAGTTTGAAAGCAGTTTTTGTTGAAATTGTTTACCCAAAAAACTTTATTTGAAAATAAACTGGAAAAATGGATTTCTTGCTTTCCAAAAAGTTACAAAACATTACTGTAAGTATTGCCGTTGTTTTTTTTTTTTTATTAATTTTTTTCTATTTTATGCAATTTTTTTATTAAATTGTCCTTCCCGTCCTAGCGGGGGGAGATATTACCCCCTCCCGTAGGATTTTTTTTCTTGTCTACTTCTCACCTACATGCTCTGAACTTTTTGGCAGATTCTACGTGAAGTTCCAAAAACAAAGGAAATTTAATTTACCCTTATAGCGAGAATTTTTGTTCTTCATTTAGAGCCGATTAAGGCCCATCCAAATATAAAAACTAAAAAACCCGATATAACGACCATCCTAATGTACATAGGTATACATACATATGTAGGTACAATATATTTTTGAAATTTAAAATATTTAAATTCTTACATTTACGTTACATAATATGAACATGTGCATATTTCACAATGAAATAGAAATTATTTATTTTTGTATTCATAATTTAGTGAATTTTTCTTTATTTAATTGCATTTAAGTTACTTCTTGTGCTTGAATTTTTTTTAAATACACCCTCTAATGACCACCTGGCTAATAAAGACTATTTACAAAAAACCGCGTACGATTTTATTTATTCATAAATCCATTTATAACTAGCTGTTTTAACTAGCTATTTTTTTTTTTTGTACTTTCAGAAACACCTATGAAACTTTAATTTCGTCATGCGCTCACTTGCTAATTTATAGTATTTCAGAGTAATGTCAGTGCACACCTGCATCAGTGAAAATTGAAACACGACCGGAAGCTGACGAAAGAACTCTGGTTTTTTCTGGTATATCTGACTGGCATGATATTTTTGGATAATTTTTGGATCATCATATATGTATGGCTGCTTATAAGAACGTCATTCATTAGAAATTGTTGCAAAAACTCGAAGTCAATGACTGATTTTTATTTAAATCCATGGTAGAAATTGTAACGGATTTTGAAGCTGATCGAAGTGATGCAAACTAATACGGGAACGAAAGCCGTTTTTTGGACATCAAGATTCGGTTTCCCAAGGATCGCACTACTCGATTGCAGTAATCCGTTGGTAAATAGTAGTGGTAAGTGATACTTCGTTAAAAGGAATTTTAAGTCTTTTAAATTAAATTCCTAAAATTCTTGTTGAAATTAATGGTAAAGGTTAACAAATTCATAATTGAAAACAAAAATTAGTAAAACATACGTAAATCAGGGAAATATACATTTTTAAAGACAATTCAATATCGTTTTATTTTGGACGTTCGGAGTTTCCCTTTTTCACTCCTTTTACTCCAAATTTTCTATATTCAATAGGAATGGAACTATTCCAAAATCCAATCGAAAATGACAAGATATGTAGGTACACAGTACACATATTAAAGGTAATATCATTAGCGTTTTCATTTTTGTTCAGCTCTGCGCATCCATCAAAATCCGTGAAAAATGGCGAATCCCGTGACTCCACTCGTTAAACATCAACATTTGTTGTGTGTTATGTGTTCATTTGTTACTTATTTATAAGCAAATACAATTGTTTCAAGCTTTTTAGTGTTTATTAACATTATTTTGTCATGCAAACAACCTAGTTCCTAGTTTTTAGTGTTATTTAAATTATCCTTTTGTGTTTGTTTTCTTCGTTGTTGTTGTAATACAGCGGACGGGGTCACGTAAGGCCGCCATCTTTTCTTTCTTTGACAGTTCTCATTTCGGACAACATGCGCAAGATAATACCTTAGATATGTGTACTGTGATGAAGGTACATAGTTGGAAATCAACGGAAGCAGGGGGTCTAGCACGTAACTTGATACAATCGATTTAAGTCGATACAATCAAGCATAAGTGGTGCTTTATTTGGCTCAATCGATTGTTTTCTATTCAAGTGAACCAAAGAGGAAACAGACTATGCTCGATTTTATCAACTCACCTCGATCGTTTCACGTGTTGGCTACCCAGAAATGTTCAAACTCAAATGTTCGTACGACATCGCACTACTTTCCACAAATTCCTGTTTGTTACTCGTAACTCCAAAAAATTTCAACAAAAGAGCACAATGAGAGAGCCAGAAACTCCTCTCTATGAAAAATCTTGCAAATTTCTGTATGCAAGAAGTAAACCACAGTATACATATGTTTACTGTGGAATTAAACAACTGACAAAACATACGTCTGTGTTTTTTATGTGTTGTGGCCGAACAGAATGCTGTGTGTGTAGCGTGTAGCATTGTAAAAGAAGAAAGATAAACATACAGCCGAATTTATTAGATTTTCTTAAAATGCCTAATACTACATTTCTACCTAGCACTAATCTGAGATTTATCAAATCTCCTTTAAATCTCGAAGATTTACCATACACATTTATTTCCTAAATCTTGAAGATTAGAATTCCAGCTTAATGATTAGGAATTCTAATCTTGTTGGATATAGTTTAAAGTGGATTTTCGTTGAAAAATTCATGTAAGTTGAACTGAACTTAATACAAATTGCGTCTGACAAAGCCCTCACTATGTCACTGATGAGTTCAAGTGAGTAAGCCGAACGAAACGCCAATTTGTAGGACTAAAGGCCATAAAAAGCTATTTTGAATCAATAATTCAACAAGTCCAATCCTTAATGCTAAGTCTTCTACTTGGCTGATTTATTTCAGTAGTAAATAGAATTTGTATTATAAACCTTCTTATATAGAAACTATGCCTGGCCCCGGGCAAACAAACTTCCAGCTTAATGATTAGGAATTCTAATCTTGTTGGATATAGTTTACAGTGGATTTTCGTTGAAAAATTCATGTAAGTTGAACTGAACTTAATACAAATTGCGTCTGACAAAGCCCTCACTATGTCACTGATGAGTTCAAGTGAGTAAGCCGAACGAAACGCCAATTTGTAGGACTAAAGGCCATAAAAAGCTATTTTGAATCAATAATTCAACAAGTCCAATCCTTAATGCTAAGTCTTCTACTTGGCTGATTTATTTCAGTAGTAAATAGAATTTGTATTATAAACCTTCTTATATAGAAACTATGCCTGGCCCCGGGCAAAAAAACTTCCAGCTTAATGATTAGGAATTCTAATCTTGTTGGATATAGTTTACAGTGGATTTTCGTTGAAAAATTCATGTAGGTTGAACTGAACTTAATACAAATTGCGTCTGACAAAGCCCTCACTATGTCACTGATGAGTTCAAGTGAGTAAGCCGAACGAAACGCCAATTTGTAGGACTAAAGGCCATAAAAAGCTATTTTGAATCAATAATTCAACAAGTCCAATCCTTAATGCTAAGTCTTCTACTTGGCTGATTTATTTCAGTAGTAAACAGAATTTGCATTATAAACCTTCTTATATAGAAACTATGCCTGGCCCCGGGCAAAAAAACTTCCAGCTTAATGATTAGGAATTCTAATCTTGTTGGATATAGTTTACAGTGGATTTTCGTTGAAAAATTCATGTAAGTTGAACTGAACTTAATACAAATTGCGTCTGACAAAGCCCTCACTATGTCACTGATGAGTTCAAGTGAGTAAGCCGAATGAAACGCCAATTTGTAGGACTAAAGGCCATAAAAAGCTATTTTGAATCAATAATTCAACAAGTCCAATCCTTAATGCTAAGTCTTCTACTTGGCTGATTTATTTCAGTAGTAAATAGAATTTGTATTATAAGCCTTCTTATATAGAAACTATGCCTGGCCCCGGGCAAAAAAACTTCCAGCTTAATGATTAGGAATTCTAATCTTGTTGGATATAGTTTACAGTGGATTTTCGTTGAAAAATTCATGTAAGTTGAACTGAACTTATTACAAATTGCGTCTGACAAAGCCCTCACTATGTCACTGATGAGTTCAAGTGAGTAAGCCGAACGAAACGCCAATTTGTAGGACTAAAGGCCATAAAAAGCTATTTTGAATCAATAATTCTACAAGTCCAATCCTTAATGCTAAGTCTTCTACTTGGCTGATTTATTTCAGTAGTATATAGAATTTTTATTATAAACCTTCTTATATAGAATTTAATCTTGTTAAATCTCCTTAGGACAAATAGTTTTACAAATCGAACTAGCCTATTAGTATATGATGCTGAACGATTCATTCGAGACTCGATTCAGTTCTTCATTGTTTCACATGAATCAAATATTCTATCTCACTTGCACATCATAAGAAAAATTGAAACACCATTTGCATTTTTGAAGGTGCTGTCAAACTTAATCTTGTTTAAATCTTTTTGTGCGGTGGAAATACCAAGAAGATTTATATAATCTAAACTGCGATAAACCTTTGGTGGAAACAGCATAATGCTACATTTCCACCTAACGCTAATAAGATTTACCTCAAATCTCAATCAAATCTGGGAGATTTGCCATACAATTTTATTTCGTAAATCTAGAAGATTAGAAACTAATCTTGTTAATACTACATTTCCACCTAGCACTAATCTGAGATTTAATAAGATTTACCCCAAATCTCCTTCAAATCTCGAAGATTTACCATACAAATTTATTTCGTAAATCTTAAAGATTAGAAATAAATCTTGTTAAATCTTCCCAGGACAAATAGATTTACAAATCGAACTAACCTTACATGGTGCTGAACGATTCATTCGAGGCTCGATTCAGTTCTTCATTATTTGACACAAATCAAACATTCTGTCTCACTCGCACTTGATAAGAAAAATTGAACCCCCATTTGCATTTTTGAAGGTGCTGTCAAACTTAATCTTTTTTAAATCTTTTTGTGCGGTGGAAAAACCAAAAAGATTTATTAAATCCAATCTGAGATAAAAATTTGGTGGAAACATAGCTATACATTTCAATCGTTTTTTTGAGTAGCAATAGAAAATTGATTATAGATAAGATTGTGACGCAATTTAAAGGCAATTTTAATCACCCCGATTACAGAATCCGACGAATGAATTGCGGAGGGAATCAGACTCAATTTTGACATTTTTACTATGAGCCAAATGTCAAAATTGAGTCTGATTCCCTCCGCAGCTCATTCCTCGGATTCTGTAATCGGGGTGAATATTTAAGCAAACTTAACGAAATGACGTCCCATGCAAAAAAAAATCAATGCTGTCATGGAATGTCATGCAAATCAATGGACCAGCAATTGATTTGCATGCGAAAAAAAGTGTGGTGAATAAAATATTTTTTTTTTGATGGTCGGCTTATACTTCAAAAAAATAAATATATTCACCTCAAGGCATTATTTGCATGCAAATCGTTTTCGCATCCAAAAATAACTATTTTCCACTTTTAGGCCTATAGATTATTAATTAAGGGTAAATTAATGACTCAATGGGTGGCTTAGGCCAAGGCAATTGTGTTTCGCCTTATTCAATTTGGTGCACAGAATAGGGAGAAAATCGTTTTGAAAATTTTGATTTTTTTCGCATGGGAACTGTGAACTATGCTTGAGACTGTAGACCAATCATGGAAACAATTTATTTTGCATTTCACCTCAATTATTTTTGACATGCGAGAGTATTTGCATAGGTTTTTTTGCGCACGGGAACTGTTAGAACAATTATTTTATATTCACCACGATCATTTTTTTTCGCGAAAACAATGTCACTGACATTCTTTTGCGGAAAAAATTGCGTTTGGCATTTGTGTTTGCTTTCTCATAGAACAGTCTCAAAGATTTTTTTTGGAAAATATACAAATTTTAGTGATCAGTCACGTTTCATAACCAAAATGATCCATTTCATTCCATTTTGTTCATTTTTGCTTTCGTCCAACAGAAAAGGGGGGTTTACATGGCATGAGAGCATCGCTTGATGGAAATGGAACAAGTATTCAAAATCTTTTAAAAACCATACAACATTGCTTGTCAAGCCGTTGTTTCTTGCGTTCAAATGATCAAATCAAGCCATGTTGTCAAGCAATGTTGGGACATGTAAACCCCCCTAAAGGTTCCTAATTAATTCTACCTAGATATGTGGTTGGATGTGATCGGGAGCAGTTCATGGTTCAATGCGTTTGTTAACTTTTTTCATATTTCCCCAACACTGATAGAATTGTCTTTTCAAAATTTGACAGGTTTTACACATTTTTTTGTAAAAATATACCAAACAAACCTAGTAAGTCCCCTATTACATGATGATTCCTTGCGGCTGACTTTTTTCAAAGTTCAATGGGTGCGAAGGTAAGGTCAGATTATTTTCTCCTTCGCACTCACGAAAATTCCAAAAGATTCAGCCACAAAGAATCATCGTGTAATAGGGGATTAAGTAAATACACCTATTAGGTGTGTTTGGTGACGTGAAATTTCTTTCAAATTTTCATAGGTTTTCACAATATAAGGCTTGTTTGCTAACGTGAACAATTTTCACAATCTCCTTCCAAAACATATAGCAGAAAAAACCCAAGTTTGCGAAACTTGTTAAAAACTTCACGTTACCAAATAGGCATAATATAGGTGTGCTTGACAACGTGAAATTTCTTGCAAATTTTTGTAATTTTCTGTCAGTAACCATAGAAGGAAAACCCCTAGTTTGGGAAACTTGGTGAAAGTTTTACGTTACCGAACAGGCATTATGTAATAGGTAACGTGAAATTTTTCTCCTACGGGCTCTTACACCAAATTTTAAAAATGTCCAAGAAATTTTACGTTACCAAACACACTTTCATTCTTAAATTCAAATTTATTTTAAAAAATTATACCGCTTCGACAAACATTTTTTTTTTATGAGATTTGACCAAAAATTGTACATTTATTTATTTTTATTAATTGTATTTGTTTCGTATTTATTTTTATTAATTGAAATTATTTCTATTCGTTGATCGAAATTTTTAACTGTTTTTCAAAACCATCTTTTGTATGGGCTTTTGGTGCATTATTGACTATTTATAAAAAAATAAATTAAGAAAACATGCCTTATGTAAATGTTATGTTATGTTCTTAGTTGACGCAACCGACTAAAAACTTCAGTGCAGATAAAGTTATGCAAACAAGTGAAAAATGTTCGTCCCAAAACTCACAAAATCAATTCAAAATACAAATCAAGACGAAAAATCTATAATAAACCAGATAATAGTGCTCTGATAATGTGTCTGAAAATAATAAGCTGCTGACATATTTAATTTGCAAAATGGTGTCCACAAATAACAAATACCTATCTTAAAATAGAAAATAGTTTATTTGAATCGAGAGCACCAACTTGCCTCAAAAATTGTTATTCATGTGGACCCTGCCCTAAGGTTGAAATTTGAAGCACAAATGTTAGATGCAAAAGGGGTGTAATAGGATACACTCTTCTCTAATGTTTGTTGTCTTCTCTTTCTTTTACACAAAAAAAATATAGGACAGTTATTTTTCATTAATAGTATTCCATATGTACAGTTTACGGTTTGAGTCGGTCACAAGATCCTTTTAAAATGTTTATAATAGACGAAAATAAATTAATTAATGAGGTAGAGTCACGTCCAATTCTTTATGACAAAAGATGTCCTGACTATTTTGACTCTATTCAAAAGATAAGACTTTGGACCGAAGTATGTTCAATTGTCGTACAGAATTGGAACAAACTATGTATCTAAGTCTGGAAAATCAGAAGCCGGTAATTTTGTCTATAATCTTATAAAGTTTATTTATGTATATTAAGTTTATTATGATAGATAAATATGAAATTCAAGGTGATTTAAGTTTTTAAGGGGAAAAAAGCTTAATTTAAAATGTATATTGCCATGGAACGGAGCCTTGTGGTGACGTAAGGTAAGATGCAAAATAATCTCTTATTTTTCTCGGTGTCGAAACGCTTTTTTCACTTTCCAAGTGGCAACTTTTTAGCGGACAATCCAGCTGTGAAATTTCTTGCACATATTTTGCTCCATCTTTTATTCTAACGAAGTTGTGCAACACGCAGCAGCCTTGAATTATTTTTTCTGCAAAATTTAATTCCACGTACAGCGGCCTGTGAAGAATTCTCCATTTACTGGCCAGAATCCCAAACGCACATTCCACCATGCGACGAGCATGGGTTTGTCGTGTATTAAAAACTCTTTGCAAATAACTTGCGTTTTTTTTTCCAAAGGGCCGGAGGATATAGTTTGAAAGCCCAAATGCCTCGTCCGCAAGTAAACAAAATGGCATTGGGGTTCCTCTTTCATCATTTGGTAAACACCGAGGTGATGGTATGTTGAGCTCTTTAAGTTCAAATTTTTTGCCCATAGCGGAGCTCGTAAAAATTAATGCATCATTTGCTGATCCATATGATCCCACATCTATATACACAAACTTGTAGTCTGCATCCACCCACGCCATCAGCACAATTGAAAAAAACTTTTTATAATTATAAAAAGAAGATCCGCTATGCGACGGCTGTATCAACCGGATGTGCTTTCCGTCTATTGCTCCAACTACGTTTGGAAAGCTGGTATTTTTATAAAATACGTCGGAAATGGCAAGCCAATCGCTCTCATTTTTTTCCCTGGCATGTATAGGGGCTGCAAAACCTTCCATATTTCCTCCAATGTTGTGCGGACAATTTTTCTAGCGGTTGTTTCTCCAACTAAAAATTCAAAGCATAACGTTTTGAAACTTTCTCCAGTAGCTAAATATCTGAAATAAAAAAAAAAAGATTTCTTAAATATTTTTACACCACAACCTGTTCTCCAATTCACCTGGTACTTGAGTGCAGTTCATTCCTCCTAATAAGAAATGATTAGGAGTTAAAGGTTCGTCATCTTCACAGCAAATAGGTAGATGTGTCAAAGGGCGACTATTGACAATATTTTCTGCTTCGATGAGTAGACTAATCAACGTATCTTGCCTTGGTGCTGTTTCCTTAAGTGTGAAGTTCAAGACTCTTTTAACGGCTCTCACCATCCTCTCCCAACATCCTCCAGCACTGGGGTTACTAGGGCAATTGAAAACCCACTCGATACCTTTAGTTGATAATGCTGCAGTCATTTTTTTATTGTCAAAGGCATTTTCTTTGAAACGTAGTTCTTTATTCGCTCGGACAAAATTGGTTCCATTATCGCTTCTTATTCTTGTTGGCAGGCCTCTTCTATTGCAGAAATTTCGAATACAAAGTATGCATGCATCGGCTGAAAGATCAGTAGCTAACTCCAAATGTAAAGCTCTATTTAAGACTTTTTTTATCGTGGTACTGAGACATTGTAAATAAAACGACACTTAACGGACTTACCGCGATAATTAGATGAAATCAAAACTATTTTTGATTATTTTCCCGACGTTTCGACCAGATTTCACTAGTCGTGATCACGGGTTGACGAGTCAATGTAAAGCTCTAGTTGTCAAACAAGTAAATAATGCTACCCAGCGTTTCTCATGATGGCGGTTCACTGTAATGGTAATCGGGCCAAAGTAGTCCAAACCAGTGTAAGTGAATGGCCTTACATATGGAGTCAATCGGTCTACCGGCAGCTGGACCATTTGTGGGACTTGAGGTCGTGCTTTGATTAATTTACAAATATTACACTTTGACTTGACATTTTTCAAAAGTACTCTCAAACTAGGCACCCAGAATTTTTGACGAATACGTGCTATAATTGCTTCGTCATTCTGATGTATCATTAAACGGTGGATTCGATGTGTAATGAGATTGGTAATCTTGTGGTGTTTTAACAAAATAATTGGATTTCTGGAATGTAGTGGGATCGTTGAAGCATAATTTATACGACCATTTACACGTAACAGTCCATCTTTATCGAGAATCGGCGTTAAATTATAAATTTGACTTCTTTGATTGATCGGCTTTCCTTGTCTCATTAGAGTTATTTCTTGATTGAATAGTTCGGATTGAGCTTGACGGCATAATAGGATTTCAGCTTGTTCTAACTCCTTAACGGAAAGTTCACCGTTATACACAGCTTTGTTCTTATGTTTATTTCTGATGTTGTTAATAAATCTCAGTGTCCAAGCAGTTACCCGCTGAAGTTACAAATAATCGGAATACTTGTTCATATCAATTATTATCGATGGGTATACAGACTGTGTATCATCAATAAGTAGGCATTGGTAGCCAGGTCGAAGCTCTTCTGGCGTCTCAGCCTCATTGGCGATCACAGTAGGCCACATCGACTCGTCTTGCCTCAGAAACTCTGGGCCAGTTATCCAGCGACTTTCAATTTCAAACTTTGGATATGCTCTAGTTCTTGTGGCATCATCGGCAGCATTCAACCAAAGATAATATAACAAGTAAAGATGTCGCACGTAGAACAAAAATCTGTGCCCAAAAATCTAAATCACCATGGGTCCACCAACATGTATCTAAGCTTTGAAAGCAATAAGCAACACTCAAAAGTTGCTTACATCTGTTTTCTCATACTGTCTCTCTGCATTCTTTTGCTATTTTGTTGCTGGACCTATGCCTACCAAAGGAAAAAAAAAATTCATTTAATGTTCAGAGTTTGGCTTCTGTCAGTAGGAAGAAAAGAGATGGGTACCTGAATATGGACTATTTTAGTTTGTTCATTTTTTCTTTCCTACCTACAGACAGATCGAAAGAAAAATGTGTCGAGAGAATGAATGAATTGCCTGTGTTTTGTTTTTGTTTGTTTTTTTTTTTTCTTCGAGAGATTTAGATTTTTTTCTTGGTTGGGTTCTCCGTCCTTGTGTATTGTTGTTGTATCTTGTGCTTGGCAAGTGCATTAAGAAAAAAAAAGACAATGAATGAGAATCACTGATCTCTATACCTAATACACTGGATAGTGTATCGATACAAAAATATTGCTTCCATTTGAAGAATTGTTATATTATGAAGCTGACCACTTTTTTGTATACCAGTATAACTGTATAACATGTAATTCAAAGATAATCTATTAAGAAGACATCAAATCTCCATTCGTTTCACCCCCCGAGATCTGTTTGCTAACATTTGTTGTGTTCGTAATTTCACTTCATTCACAAATTGTTAAATGAACCGGAATAACAAACGTAAAGAGTGTGACAAGGCGGTAAAATCATTAGAAAAAACGCAGAATATGCAATCGCATCCTCCTCATCATAATTATTCATTAGCTGTTTTGCTCAACTTGTTCGCAAATTGCAATGATTTATCTCATTCGACTAGGTAATTATACAAAAAAAAAATACACCAAATGCACACAGTAAGTAACTTAAAGATGAAAAATAATAAAACAAACTTCCACAAAAGTTTATATTTTCATATCATGGTCTGCTTCCCTTTCTTCAGATTGACATCTGGAAATAGGGATGAGCGATTTTTATCGATATTTCAAAAATATCGATAATAAAGATTTCGATGTTTTACAACATCGATATTAACATCCAAAACATCGGCAAAAAACAAACCAAAAGTTAGTACGAAAATGATTGATTCCACTAGTAAAATCTAGATGGAGCGACTTTCATAGTTTTAAGGGCATCTGTAACATTTGGAATTTTTTGAAAAAGGAAAATATCAAAGGTTCTCCCAAACCAAACTAAAAAATTCAGAACCACAACGAGACTTTCGATGTGCAAAATGGCACAGATATAAGTTTACACATGAAGTGCCTATCAATTTTGCCTTTTGCGATTTTCACGAATTTTTTTTTTTCATTTGTATAAAAACTTAGATCGATTTTAAGAAACTTATGAAAAAACAGCCGGCACCAGAAATTTTGAAAGCAAAAATTTATTAGAGCATAGCATGACGCATTTTTTAAAAAATTAAAAAAAACAACCTGGAAAAAACATCGATGTTAAGTATCATCGATTTTTTCAGTTCGATATTTATTGCCATCGATGTTTGGTCTTCAATGTTGACATCGATGTTCACATCGATGTTGTTTCAATATCGCTCATCCCTATCTGGAAAATACTTTTTTTTTGTGAAATTCAGACGTCAAATTATGAAGCCGACCACCTAATTGTCATCTTCAAATGGAAGCAAAGAAACTGTTATACATTATAAGGAATACACTATCCAGTTTATTATAGAGATCACTGATCTCTATAAAACACTGGATAGTGTATCGATACAAAAATATTGCTTCCATTTGAAGAATTGTTATACTATGAAGCTGACCACTTTTTTGTATACCAGTATAACTGTATAACATGTAATACAAAGATAATCCATTAAACAGACATCAATTCTCCCTTCGTTTCACCCCCCGGGATCTGTTTGCTAACATTTGTTGTGTTCGTAATTTAAATTCATTCACTAATTAGTAAATGAAACGGAATAACAAACGTAAAGAGTGTGACAAGAAGGTAAAATCATTAAAAAAAACGCAGAATATGCAATCGCATCCTCCATTATTCATTAGCTGTTTTGCTCAACTTGTTCGCAAACTGCAATGATTTATCTCATTCCACTATGTAATTATACTAAAAAAAATATACCAAATGTACACAGTGAATAACTTAAAGATAATAAATAATAAAACAAACTTCCACAAAAGTTTATATTTTCATATCTTGGTCTGTTCCCTTTCTTCAGATAGACATCTGGAAATAGGGATGAGCGATTTTAATCGATATTTGCAAAATATCGATAGTAAAGATTTCGATATTTTGCAACAACGATATTAACATCCAAAACATCAGACTAAAAAACAAACAAAACGTTAGTACGAAAATGATTGATTCTGCTAGTAAAATCTAGATGGAGTGACTTTCATAGTTTTTAAGTCATCTGTAACATTTGGAATTGTTTGAAGAAGGAAATCATCAAAGGATCTCCAAAACCAAACTTAAAAATTCAAAACCACAACGAAACTTTCGATGTGCAAAAAGGCACAGATATAAGTTAACACATGAAGTGCCTCTCAGTTTTGCTTCCATCATATTTGTTTTGTGTTTATTTGTGCAAAAGAAATATTCTTACATCGATATTCAAGCATTAATATCATCGATGCTCAGCAAGACGCATTTTAAACCATACAAGTTTTTGTACTCACTTTTGCAAGCAAAAATATCTTGCAATATCGTTAGATAACAGTGTACACATGAAATACTTGCAATATTGCTTCTATAAAATCTGTGGACGATATATTTTGCAAAATTCAAATTTTAGCATCGATTTCCACGCATTGAAATAATAGATGCTCAGAAAGACCCAATTTACACCAATGCAAGTTTTTGCACACAACTTCGTGTTTTGCAATATCGATATATTCCAAAAAGCCACAGAAAACAGTTTACACAAAATTCCTTGAAATGTTACTGTAAAATACATATTTAAAATCGATTTTCACGAATTTAAATTATCGATGGTCAGAAACACGCAGTTTACACCCTGCAAGTTCTTGCGCACACCTTTGTGTGAAACAAGATTTTGAAATATCAGATTTCAAAAAGGGCACACATAACAGCTTAACACCATGAATTGCCTTGCAATATTGATTTTATTAAATTTGTTGATATTCATTGTGCAAAATACATATTTTAACATCGATTTTCACCCATTTAAATCATTGATGCCTAGAAAGATACCACTTACCTACACGCGGTTTTAGCACACAAGCTTCTGTGCATCATTATTTTGCAATATCGATGTTTAAAGTTGAAATACCTTGCTTATGACTTCATATTTAACATTTGTATGAAAATTTAAATCGATTTTAAAAAACTTAAGAACAAATAGCGGGCCCCAGAAATTTTGAAAGCAAAAATACATTAGAGCATAGCATGACGCATTTTTTGCTTTGGTCAAACAAAAAACTTAAACAAAAACACCTGAAAAAACATCGATGTTAAGTAGCATCGATGTTTTCGATTCGATATATATATACATCGATGTTTGGTCTTCGATGTTGTTTCAATATCACACATCCCTATCTGCAAAACACTTTTTTTTTGCATAATGCAGACGTCAAATTATGTAGCCGACCACCTAATTGTCATCTTCAAATGGAAGCAAAGAAACTGTTATACATCATAAGGAATACACTATCCAGTGTATTATAGAGATCAGTGTGGATAGTGTATTCTTTATAATGTATAACAGTTTCTTTGCTTCCATTTGAAGATGACAATTAGGTGGTCGGCTTCATAATTTGATGTCTGAATTACACAAGAAAAAAGTGTTTTCCAGATAGGGATGTGCCGATGTGCGATATTGAAACAACATCGATTTCAGCATCGAAGACCAAACATCGATGTCAATAAATATCGAACCGAAAACATCGATGCTACTTAACATCGATGTTTTTTTCAGGTGTTTTTGTTTAAGTTTTTTGTTTGTCCAAAGCAAAAAATGCGTCATGCTATGCTCTAATGTGTTTTTGCTTTCAAAATTTCTGGTGCAGGCTATTTTTTTTTAAGTTTCTTAAAATCGATTTAAGTTTTTATACAAATGAAAAATATAAAGTCATAAGCAAGGTATTTCAACTTTAAACATCGATATTGCAAAATAATGATGCACAGAAGCTTGTAAAACCACGTGTAAGCGGTATCTTTGAAAATCGATGTTAAAATATGTATTTTGCACTAATAGATATCAACAAATTTAATAAAATCAATATTGCAAGGCAATTCATGTTGTCAAGCTGTTATGTGTGCCCTTTTTGAAATCCGATATTTAAAAACCTTGTTTCACACGAACGTGTGCGCAAGAACTTGCATGGTGTAACCTGCGTATTCTGACCATCGATATTTTAAATTCGTGAAAATCGATATTAAATACCTATGTATTTTGCAGTAATATTTCAAGGAATTTTGTGTAAACTGTTTTCTGTGGCTTTTTGGAATATATCGATATTGCAAGACACGAAGTTGTGTGCAAAAACTTGCATTGGTGTAAATTGGGTCTTTCTGAGCATCTATTATTTCAATGCGTGGAAATCGATGCTAAAATTTGTATTTTGCAAAATATATCGTCCACAGATTTTATAGAAGCAATATTGCAAGTATTTCATGTGTACACTGTTATCTAACGGTAATGCAAGATATTTTTGCTTACAAAAGTGTGTACAAAAACTTGTAGGTATGGTTTAAAATGCGTCTTGCTGGGCATCGATTATATTAATGCTTGAATATCGATGTAAAAATATTTCTTTTGCACAAATAACACAAAACAAATTTGATGGAAGCAAAATTGATAGGCACTTCATGTGTAAACTTATATCTGTGCCTTTTTGCACATCGAAAGTTTCGTTGTGGTTCTGAATTTTTAAGTTTGGTTTGGGAGATCCTTTGATAATTCCCTTTTTCAAAAAATTCCAAATGTTACAGATGACTTATAAACTATGAAAGTCACTCCATCTAGATTTTACTAGCAGAACTATTCATTTTCGTACAAACTTTTTGTTTGTTTCTTAAGCCGATGTTTTGGGTGTTAATATCGATGGGGCAAACATCGAAATCTTTATTATCGATATTTTGCAAATATCGATTAAAATCGCTCATCCCTATTTCCAGATGTCTATCTGAAGAAAGGGAAACAGACCATGATATGAAAATATAAACTTTTGTGGAAGTTTGTTCTATTATTTATTATCTTTAAGTTATTCACTGTGTGCATTTGGTATATTTTTTTTAGTATAATTACATAGTGGAATGAGATAAATCATTGCAGTTTGCGAACAAGTTGAGCAAAACAGCTAATGAATAATTATGATGAGGAGGATGCGATTGCATATTCTGCGTATTTTTTTTAATGATTTTACCTCCTTGTCACACTCTTTACGTTTGTTATTCCGTTTCATTTACTAATTAGTGAATGAATTTAAATTACGAACACAACAAATGTTAGCAAACAGATCTCGGGGGATGAAACGAACGGAGATTTGATGTGTATGGGCCCTCTAAAAACACTTAATAGCTACCTCGATAAATTTTTTTGTGCACAACGTATAAAGTGAACGCAGCCACTGATAGCGATAACATCGTTTCGATAATCAGATGGAAAAAAAAAATCGTTTCATTGCCAATTGTCACTCGTCCAATCACGAAACAAATGGAAGTCGGCAGCCATATCCTTTTATGTGCTTTGGCGATTCTTTTTCTTGGCAACCTTCAATCCGTGAGCATCCAGAGTAGAAATTTTCTTCAAAATTTCCTTTGTTTTATGAAAAAAAGAGAAAAAAGTGCTCAACAAACTTAAAGTATTTAAACACGCATTACATAACTAAATTTGGAATTATAAAATAAAAGTTAATATCCAAATACATAAGCTACGTTCAAAAACGCATTCATTTGCTTGTGAAATCTCGTGGCCGGGGTAATCCCGATTGTAATCTGAGCCGCGCAGGCTACAGGAGCTTCACAAATTTGGGAGCACAGGTAATTTAGTGCTTAAACCTTTTGTTCACCTGATGAAGAAAGGGAAGTTTTTTTTTATTGAAAATTCGGTTGCGTTTCTCTAGAGATTACCTCTTCAGTGGCAAGAACCCCGACGATAGAATCTCGGAGCTCATACCACGTTGGGAGCGCCTCGAATACAATACAAGTTGGATAGCTCACATTCGTACGTAGTTGCTCGTACACCTTCCCATTTGACATCACGCCAATCAATCATTAACGGGAGGGTGAAAAAGACGTCGTTTGTGTACCTGCGAATCTGTTCTTGGGTGCCAAAGCTCGTGCTAAAACAGAAGCTTCCAACCAGGAACACAACTCCACACCAACAAAACCAGCTACTGCCCTGTGCAACCTAGCTTACCACAAATTAGGACGATTCCAAGTCCTTTTACTCAGACTTAGTTTAAAAAAAAGGATCCCAGGTAAACCTTCGATCTTCCACTATAATATGACCTTACAGTGTTTTTTTTTTTTGGTTTTCCCAGGCACCTATTTGTGCATACGTTAAGGCGTATAAATTCAGCTGGCTGTGCCCGCGCACCTGCCAGCGAAGCCACGTGCGAAAGCCTACGACCACGCTCGGCGCAGTCAGCTTCTACGGGTAGCCGAAAATTCCCCTTGCGCTCAGCATAAAGTACGCCGATGCGATCTTGTGCTTTAAAGTTCCTTTACAAAAAAAAAAACCCGCTAGCCCTATTTAACCGCAATATAGGCCTAATATCAGTTTGAGGAGCGTTTTAATCCTAACCAGCTTACCTGCAGAATCAAGCATCCCATTTCGTGGACCATATCAACGCAACATCGCTGACGACCATTGCTCGTCCACCATCAGCCTACGTCTAATCGCATTAACTCCAAACAACTATTAATTTGTTAAAATTATATTAGGTTTTTCTGAACAATTTCTCTTAATGTGAGAAAACACTCAAGTTAAGTATGCAAAACGAAACCCACATTATGATCATTCATGCGTATGAAAAGCTTTAAAAAGAAATTTCTTTCAACCTTCTAGCCTATAGCAAGTGAAACGTCAAAGAGTTTTACTCAGAAACATTGGATCTGAACACCCCCCCCTAGCAAGTGGTGCGCACAACTTCCTCGGAGGAGATAACATCGGTGAGTTTTTTTTTTGGTTATAATTTTTTTTTATTGCTATCATATGAATGAAAGGAAGCAGTGATCTACAGACTGCAGATCGGAATTTAATGAGTGAGAATTTTAGTCTTGCTCCTGTAAAGAGGTTCTCTTATTAGAATATGACTTGAGTGGTTTCGAAAGTGCCGTATTAATATTAATTTCTTTAACTAAAATTTCTAATCCTCTCCAGAGAGTTTAATGACGTCACTTTATAAGTTCATTCTAAGATTAGGTCATTGAACTCTGAAACAAAATCTGTTCATTCTTATTTTGGGGTAGGTCAGGCACCTACATAATTATTATTTATATTTCATCATTCAACCTTTCTTCTTTTTGAATTTTGATATGAAGCATGAAGATATTATATACTTATTTGAAGTTACCTCTTAATTAATTATTTTTTTTATTAGTAATATTCCCTTTTGTTTGTCTTTAATAAAACGGCTACTTATATTGTATTTCAACGTTTTTTACTGATCTTATTTAAATCTTAAATGATGTCGATCTAGGTCTTTTATTAGTGCTCAGATAAGTGAAGCTAAAATGGGCAGTATCAATGGCGGTTATGTGGATATAATTTAGATAAAAGCTAAACTTTAGATTAGGGGTTACTGCATATATAATGTGCGAGCGGCAGTAACCAAGGAGTTCTCTACCATGGGTAGTGAACGGTGGGAGGGAAAAGCTCAAGAACCAATTACATCTCATGGTTCTCAAGATAGGAAGTTGTCTTAGCGTAAGGCAAATAATATCTTTTAGTGGTTTTTGTTTTGATAGGCATGTAAGAAAAGTACGGCAGTCCAGTGACATTTGCAAGAACACACCCCACCGACAAGCTAGCCTATTGGTCAAAGCAAGCATGCCTACATGCACTTAGTCGACTGGACAACCCTATTCACTGTTATTGATCCTTGTGAGGATCCTGTGGTTCATGAGGATCAGTAAAAAGCAAATCATCGCTCATAAGTGAACAGGGACCATCAGTTCCGTTACACAGGTGGCGCCCAAAGTGGGGCAAGAATTTTGTTTTCTTTTAACGTAATTAATTTTATTATGTTTTTATTTTGATTTTCGTTATGTGTAGCCATTAATTATGATGCTCAACTTTTTATAGAATTTCGTTTTAAAATGAAACTTTAGAAATTGGGTACCACAAAGAATGTGTCCAGAAGTACAGTTTCCAAAACATAACTTCGTGAAGCATATTTTTTAAGGGTCCTGAAATTTATTTTTCGACTTTCTGTTGCTAAGCAGTGTCCTGAAATTCTAGTACAAATTACAAAGTTTTCAGACCTAGCACTGTTTTCAAAAGGAAGGTCATGGATACAGTTTTAGCATTTGCTTGGAGGATTTCTTCGGACGACCGGGAGATAACGGTTCAAGGAAACCACGTCTCCGTCCGTTGCGCCCGAGTTATGTTCCAGCAAATTGGTGGCTCGGACAGAACGCTATTATTAAGAAAAATACAAAACTTGGTCCACAAAACAACAACAACAACAAAATAAATAAACAAGGAACTACTAAAATAATTTTAAAGTTTTTTTACAAACTTTCAACGGTTTGTAGTCGAATATCCCGCTGATGTTTTAGCGTCCAAAGGATCAAGCATCGAATGTGCATTCCTTTTTGCCAGCGCTGTTACCATACGGATTCGGTTATAAACAATTTATTTAAATACGTTAAGTAACAAGCTTCCTTTTTTTTTCAACGCCACCGATACTCCCACAGTTTCTACTTTTCTGAGCACAAACTTAATGAATTTAGCAAACTTTTAAGATACTTTCTTCTCTTTGGATATTTTTTTTTATTTGTAGCAAAATATTTTTCTTTTGATAGGTACTATAGCATAGTTCAAATTCTCTATTGTGTCTTATTTTTTTTTTAAATCTACCTACATAACGAATACTTATTAAAAATGCCACCGAAACCTCAAACCGTAGGTACGCGAGGTACCAAAAAGGTTAACCTAGAGGAGGATCCGGGTTTGTCCAACAACCCACCACCCACAAACATTAGCCTTAATGAAACAAACGGTACAAACCCTCCACAGTCTGCACCCTCAGGCAATCCCCCTATACCTACAGGGTCACAACAGACAAACCTTACCCCCGATGATAACCTCAAGCGTTATATACAAAATATTGTGACTGCTTCTATAGGGTTGAGTAGGGCTGAAGATTTGAAAACGCGAAAGGCAGAGTATGAAGCTGAAAGACTTAGTCTAAGACAGGAAATAGTTAGGACTATACAAGAAGGGATAAGAGCTTCAGCGTCAGCACTTCCAGTTCCAGTGCCTACTGATGATCTGAATAATATGCGTCCACCCTTGGATCAAAGCACTTTAAATGCAAGCGCCTTACAAAATCCGAATAACAATACGCAAAATCTTCCTCAAACCGCATCAGAAAATGTCGAGCCTGCTCATCCTAGCGAAAACCTACAAAATTTTGTGAGTCAACTCAATGCTTTAACTCTCAATTCCGCAGGCTCAAGCGAGCGCCCATCGCTTCCATTATCTTTGAGTCGTCCAGTTGAATTTCAAAAATGGGGACTCAAATTTGATAATCAACGTATGACTGTAGACGATTTCCTTTTCCGGCTCAATCGGCTGAAGACCTGCTATAAGGTATCATGGGAAGATATCTTTCTTCACTTCCATCTATTTGTAGCTGGTCAGGTTGAGAGATGGTTTTGGACCTTTCTCAAATCTAATCCCGGTGCCAACTGGCAAAACTTAGAACTGTCACTCATTGAACAGTATAGAAGTCTTGAAACGGACTCTGAAATTTCAAGGAGGATGTTCGACCGTCGACAAGGTCCAACTGAAAGTTTTGACGATTTCTACCAAGACATTTTAATTCTGAATGCTAAACTACATTTCCCGAAGTCAGCCAGAGAGCTTATTGATCTCATTAAACAAAACGTCAAAAGGAGAATTGGGGAACTTTTGATAACGTTCAATACGCATAGCTTAGCGGAAATGGTTTACGCTTGCCGTACCGTTGAGAGGCGTATTGCTCAATACGAGAGTTTAAGATCGAAAGCTTTTCCAAACACTAATGTTGTAAGACCTAAAGTAAATGAGTTGGATCTTCCAGAGGAAGAATTTCATGACATCGAGGCACTAACGAGTACAAAGAAAAATAACAATTTGTATACGTGCTGGAACTGCAAAGAAAAAGGGCATTCCTATATACAATGCCCTAGCCCACAAAGAAACTTGTTCTGCTTCAGGTGTGGTATGGAAAACACCACTTCTCCAAAGTGTACAAAGTGTTCGGGAAACCGGAACCGGGGCGATCCAACCGGGGAGTTTTGCCCTCCACTATCGAACCCGGAACAGAAACCCTTATAGAATGTTCAAACCCACCAGATATTCCCAATTCACCTGCCACTTCAAGCACATCGAATTTTCCTGATGCTTCAGATCAGTCTAAAGTATCGGTGTTGCCCAATACCCCGGACTCAACGAAAAAACTTGATTTAAATATAGAGCAAAGACCAACTATTACAATTCTTAAAAGACTAAGTATTGAAAAGGAAGAAAAATCCCTTCAAAATGATAATCAAACTCCACTATCATTACACGAACGATTAAAGCGTTATTACAATGTTCGTGATCGCATTTTTAATGAACCCTCCAAACGCACTCTCAAGCTTAGGGAGAGATTCAACCAAAAGCGGAAAGTGTATAAAGCTATTTGCGCAACAAAAATCTGTAACACCGACGAT
Source organism: Dasysyrphus tricinctus (assembly GCA_963921185.1). Taxonomy (NCBI): domain Eukaryota; kingdom Metazoa; phylum Arthropoda; class Insecta; order Diptera; family Syrphidae; genus Dasysyrphus; species Dasysyrphus tricinctus. The sequence goes on from OY992534.1 coordinate 43,909,575, forward strand.
CCTAGACCATATGCGAGCGTCTCCATTTCCGGCAAAAAATTGCTAGGCCTCCTGGATAGTGGAGCTAGTATTAGTTGCCTAGGGTCGGGGTGTCTCGAGTTAGTTAAACAAGAGGGGGTTTCGTTTAAGGCTTTCAACTCAAAAGTCAGAACAGCGAGTGGGGATCCACAGTCAATTGTAGGGGAATTCTCTACCAAAGTCACATACAAAGGTACAACAAAAGACATTACGTTTTACCTAGTACCCTCACTGGAACAACCGTTATATTTAGGGGTGAATTTCTGGAAATCTTTCGAAATTGCACCCCACATAATTTCCGAAATATCACCAATGGAAAGAACTAGTGATCCCAATGCTCACGAACTAACAATAGATCAATCCAAAGAACTCCAAAATGTTATGAGCTTGTTTCCGTCCGCAGCCAAATTTGGGCTCGGACGAACTAAGCTGGAGGAACATATAATAAGCACAGGTGATGCTGAGCCCGTTAAGCAACGGTACTACCCTGTCTCTCCAGCGGTTCAAGCCCTCATGTATGATGAATTGGATAGGATGCTTTCTTTAGGCGTCATCGAAGAAAGCAACAGTGCGTGGAGCTCTCCTATTGTCCTGGTACAGAAGCCCGGGAAAAATCGCCTGTGCCTCGACTCTAGGAAAGTCAACAAAGTCACGAAAAACGATGCCTATCCACTTCATCATGTTGACGGGTTGCTAAGTCGTCAATCAGATACTCACTTCATATCAAGTGTGGATCTGAAGGACGCCTTCTGGCAGATACCGCTGGAGAAGGCATCAAGGGAAAGGACCACGTTTACCGTGCCCGGCCGACCCTTATATCAATTTACGGTTATGCCCTTTGGCCTCTGCAACGCTGCACAGCGGCTTTGTAGACTCATGGACAAAGTGATCCCCCATGAATTGAGACAAAATATCTTCGTTTATTTGGATGATTTGTTGGTGGTTTCGTCAACGTTTAAGGAACACTTGGAGATTTTAGGTAAACTGTCATCACTTTTAAAAAATGCTGGTCTCACTATCAATTTGGTCAAATCAAAATTCTGTTTTAAAGAATTAAAATTCTTGGGCTATATTGTAGGAGGAGGGTGCATCAAGACAGATCCAGATAAAGTATCTGCGATCAAAGATTTCCCTGTACCGAAAACAGCTAGACAGGTGAGACGATTTTTGGGTCTGTCTGGATGGTACCGACGATTTGTCAATAATTATTCGTCACTAGCTTCACCCTTGACCGATACTCTCAAAAAAAGTAAGTCTTTTCAGTTTACTCCCGAGGCAAATAAAGCTTTTGAAGAGCTCAAACTCGCACTGACTACGGCACCAATTCTAGTCAATCCTGATTTCAAAAAGCCTTTTAAGATTCTGTGCGATGCCTCTACGTCCGGCGTTGGTAGTGTTCTGTGTCAAGAAGATGAAAACGGTGTCGAAAGACCAATTTATTACTTCTCACACAAACTTACATCCGCACAACGTAACTACAGTATCACTGAATTGGAATGTTTAGCTGCTGTTCTTGGAGTAGAAAAGTTTCGTTCCTATGTGGAGGGACAAGAATTCAAGGTTGTGACAGACCATGCGAGCCTGCGGTGGCTCATGAGTCAAAAGGATTTGAACGGACGGTTAGCTCATTGGAGTCTCCGGCTTCAACGATTCTCTTTTGAAATAGAACATAGGAAGGGGACGCAAAATGTTGTGCCAGATGCCCTGTCTCGAGTCTATGCAGTAGACGAGATAGGATCTGAGCGGGACATCCTTGCGAGTTCTTCCGATGTTCTTTACGTTGATCTTACCGATCCCGCTTTTAAGTCGGACGAATATGTAGGATTAATGAATACAATAGAGGAAAATAAAAATCAGCTACCTGACCTTCGTGTTTCAGACCGTTTTGTTTACAAGAAGGTCAAACCCTGCACAGGGGATCCCAGAGAAGATGACTGTGTCTGGAAACTCTGGATCCCGTCTTTACTAACCAATCGTTTGATCCGTTTGGCTCATGACCCGCCGCGTGCAGCGCATGGTGGGGTTGCGAAAACATTATATCGTCTGCGCGACCGTTTTTACTGGCCTAATATGGCGGCTCAGGTGAAAACGTTCGTTGGAGACTGTAATGTCTGTAAGGCCTCGAAAGCTCCTAACACTATTCTCAGACCACCTATGGGACAAGCTTTCGTGGTCGATCGTCCTTTTCAGCATGTGTATGTTGACTTTTTGGGGCCTTACCCAAGGTCAAAAAGGGGTAATATACACATCATCGTATGTCTCGATCAACTCACAAAGTTCGTTCTGGCCAAAGCCTTACGTAGGGCTACAAGTGAGGTAGCCATCAGTTTTTTGGAAGAGGAAGTCTTTTCAGTGTACGGTGTGCCAGAATCACTTTTGTCCGACAATGGAAAGCAATTTATTGGCAAAGAGTTTTCCAAATTCCTAACCTCATATGGGACGAAACACATTAGAACTGCCTCATACGCACCTCAGGCCAATGCCAGCGAGCGGGTAAACCGATCGATACTTGCGGCGATTCGATCTTACATTGGACCTGACCAATCCAATTGGGACAAACATCTATTGTCAATACTAAGTGCTTTACGATCGACTGTCCATTCAGCGATAGGCATGTCACCACATGAAGCTCTTTTTGGTCAGAGCAAAGTTGAGCATGGCTCAGACTATCAACTTTTAAAAAAACTTAAAAGCTTGAATAACTCAGAGTTCAGGGTGTTGCCGAAATCAGCTAAAATGAACATAATTCATGAAAGGATTAAAGAATCCTTAGACAAATCCCATAAGGTTTATGAAAAAACCTACAATCTTAGGAGCAGGGCTCAAGTATACAAGGTAGGACAAAACGTTCTTAAACGAAATTTTATTCTCAGTGACGCAACGAAGAATCGAAATGCAAAATTGTGCCCCAAATTCGTACCCGCCAAGGTCAAGAGTATAATGGGCAACAATTTATATGAGCTCACGGATACAAATGGGAACATTTTAGGGATAGTACACGCAAAAGATATAAGACAATAACCCAGAAACAGACCTTATAGAGATATGCCATAGCTCAGAGATCTCAGGCGTGGGTCGACTTGACACATAAAATGTAGATATAGCCTTCTTCATTTCATTTTCGTCCATAAAATGACCGAAATTGAAAAGTTGTGTATGGGCCCTCTAAAAACACTTAATAGCTACCTCGATAAATTTTTTTGTGCACAACGTATAAAGTGAACGCAGCCACTGATAGCGATAACATCGTTTCGATAATCAGATGGAAAAAAAAAATCGTTTCATTGCCAATTGTCACTCGTCCAATCGCGAAACAAATGGAAGTCGGCAGCCATATCCTCTTATGTGCTTTGGCGATTCTTTTTCTTGGCAACCTTCAATCCGTGAGCATCCAGAGTAGAAATTTTCTTCAAAATTTCCTTTGTTTTATGAAAAAAAGAGAAAAAAGTGCTCAACAAACTTAAAGTATTTAAACACGCATTACATAACTAAATTTGGAATTATAAAATAAAAGTTAATATCCAAATACATAAGCTACGTTCAAAAACGCATTCATTTGCTTGTGAAATCTCGTGGCCGGGGTAATCCCGATTGTAATCTGAGCCGCGCAGGCTACAGGAGCTTCACAAATTTGGGAGCACAGGTAATTTAGTGCTTAAACCTTTTGTTCACCTGATGAAGAAAGGGAAGTTTTTTTTTATTGAAAATTCGGTTGCGTTTCTCTAGAGATTACCTCTTCAGTGGCAAGAACCCCGACGATAGAATCTCGGAGCTCATACCACGTTGGGAGCGCCTCGAATACAATACAAGTTGGATAGCTCACATTCGTACGTAGTTGCTCGTACACCTTCCCATTTGACATCACGCCAATCAATCATTAACGGGAGGGTGAAAAAGACGTCGTTTGTGTACCTGCGAATCTGTTCTTGGGTGCCAAAGCTCGTGCTAAAACAGAAGCTTCCAACCAGGAACACAACTCCACACCAACAAAACCAGCTACTGCCCTGTGCAACCTAGCTTACCACAAATTAGGACGATTCCAAGTCCTTTTACTCAGACTTAGTTTAAAAAAAAGGATCCCAGGTAAACCTTCGATCTTCCACTATAATATGACCTTACAGTGTTTTTTTTTTTTGGTTTTCCCAGGCACCTATTTGTGCATACGTTAAGGCGTATAAATTCAGCTGGCTGTGCCCGCGCACCTGCCAGCGAAGCCACGTGCGAAAGCCTACGACCACGCTCGGCGCAGTCAGCTTCTACGGGTAGCCGAAAATTCCCCTTGCGCTCAGCATAAAGTACGCCGATGCGATCTTGTGCTTTAAAGTTCCTTTACAAAAAAAAAAAACCCGCTAGCCCTATTTAACCGCAATATAGGCCTAATATCAGTTTGAGGAGCGTTTTAATCCTAACCAGCTTACCTGCAGAATCAAGCATCCCATTTCGTGGACCATATCAACGCAACATCGCTGACGACCATTGCTCGTCCACCATCAGCCTACGTCTAATCGCATTAACTCCAAACAACTATTAATTTGTTAAAATTATATTAGGTTTTTCTGAACAATTTCTCTTAATGTGAGAAAACACTCAAGTTAAGTATGCAAAACGAAACCCACATTATGATCATTCATGCGTATGAAAAGCTTTAAAAAGAAATTTCGTCAAAGAGTTTTACTCAGAAACATTGGATCTGAACACCCCCCCCTAGCAAGTGGTGCGCACAACTTCCTCGGAGGAGATAACATCGGTGAGTTTTTTTTTTGGTTATAATTTTTTTTTATTGCTATCATATGAATGAAAGGAAGCAGTGATCTACAGACTGCAGATCGGAATTTAATGAGTGAGAATTTTAGTCTTGCTCCTGTAAAGAGGTTCTCTTATTAGAATATGACTTGAGTGGTTTCGAAAGTGCCGTATTAATATTAATTTCTTTAACTAAAATTTCTAATCCTCTCCAGAGAGTTTAATGACGTCACTTTATAAGTTCATTCTAAGATTAGGTCATTGAACTCTGAAACAAAATCTGTTCATTCTTATTTTGGGGTAGGTCAGGCACCTACATAATTATTATTTATATTTCATCATTCAACCTTTCTTCTTTTTGAATTTTGATATGAAGCATGAAGATATTATATACTTATTTGAAGTTACCTCTTAATTAATTATTTTTTTTATTAGTAATATTCCCTTTTGTTTGTCTTTAATAAAACGGCTACTTATATTGTATTTCAACGTTTTTTACTGATCTTATTTAAATCTTAAATGATGTCGATCTAGGTCTTTTATTAGTGCTCAGATAAGTGAAGCTAAAATGGGCAGTATCAATGGCGGTTATGTGGATATAATTTAGATAAAAGCTAAACTTTAGATTAGGGGTTACTGCATATATAATGTGCGAGCGGCAGTAACCAAGGAGTTCTCTACCATGGGTAGTGAACGGTGGGAGGGAAAAGCTCAAGAACCAATTACATCTCATGGTTCTCAAGATAGGAAGTTGTCTTAGCGTAAGGCAAATAATATCTTTTAGTGGTTTTTGTTTTGATAGGCATGTAAGAAAAGTACGGCAGTCCAGTGACATTTGCAAGAACACACCCCACCGACAAGCTAGCCTATTGGTCAAAGCAAGCATGCCTACATGCACTTAGTCGACTGGACAACCCTATTCACTGTTATTGATCCTTGTGAGGATCCTGTGGTTCATGAGGATCAGTAAAAAGCAAATCATCGCTCATAAGTGAACAGGGACCATCAGTTCCGTTACAGATGCCTGGTTAATGGATTATCTTTGTATTACATGTTATACAGTTATACTGGTATACAAAAAAGTGGTCAGCTTCATAATATAACAATTCTTCAAATGGAAGCAATATTTTTGTATCGATACACTAACCAGTGTATTATAGAGATCAGTGGTCTGTAGGTAGGAAAGAAAAAATGAACAAACTAAAATAGTCCATATTCAGGTACCCATCTCTTTTCTTCCTACTGACAGAAGCCAAACTCTGAACATTAAATGAATTTTTTTTTTCCTTTGGTAGGCATAGGTCCAGCAACAAAATAGCAAAAGAATGCAGAGAGACAGTATGAGAAAACAGATGTAAGCAACTTTTGAGTGTTGCTTATGGCTTTCAAAGCTTAGATACATGTTGGTGGACCCATGGTGATTTAGATTTTTGGGCACAGATTTTTGTTCTACGTGCGACATCTTTACTTGTTATATTATCTTTGATTCAACTTTGTTGGCACCCATCGCCACTGACTGATTTTTGTTGATTCGAGCAATTCTGCAACCTTGTGTGCAACAAAGGGCTTATATTTTCTATGATCCGATGCTATCCAGGACAAAACTGTTTTTGAGTCACTCCAGAAAACTGATCTATGTAAATTCATGTTATGTCCTTCGATGATTGTGTTTCGGAGACGAAGTCCTAAAATTGCAGCCTGTAGATCTAGTTTCGGTATGGATAAATATTTTTGTGGAGCACATTTGGTTTTACCGGCGACAAAGACTACCTCCACTCCATATTCACTTTCAATTCTTAAGTAGGCAACGGCGGCAAAGGCTTGCTCGCTAGCATCAACGAACACGTGAAGCTGAAGATTCCTTATGGTTGGTGACAGTAATCTTTCAGAGTAGCATCGACTCAGTTTAAAATTGCTAACGTTAGGTAACTCATCACGCCATTGGATCCATTCTTTGTTTAAAGAATCTGGAATCTTATCATCCCATTCGACACCGCTTTTCCACAGTTTCTGTAGTAAAATTTTTCCATATATCAAAAAGTTTGCTATAAATCCGAAGGGATCGAAAACGGACATTACAATGCTGAGAAGTTGTCGTTTTGTTGGATGCATTGACTTGTTGAAAATATCGTATTGGATTCCATGGAATTTAAGTTTGAAGGTGAAAACGTCTTTCGCCGTGTTCCAGTGCATTCCTAACACTTTTTCAATTGTACCTTCCATGTCCATGCAGACTTCTAGCTTGTTTGATACATCTTGACCTCTCAAAGCTTCCATCACCTCGTTTGAATTTGAAACAAAATTTCGTAGCTCGAAACCACCATAGCTGTGAATGTCTCTTACCCCGCTGCAAATTGAAATGGCTTCCGAAGTCTTTGCAAAACTATCGGCATAATCATCGACCCAATGATTGTCAATTATAGCACTAACAGCACGTTAATTTTCCTGGACGAACTCCTTGGCATTTTTATTTTTCACATACTGAGCTGAGCACGGTGAACTAGCTGAACCTTGTATCATGGATTCCATTATGTATACATCGAAAGTCTTGTTTGAGTCACAGTTTCGCCATAAAAATCTTTGAGAATCCTGATCTTCCTTTCTAATTTTTACTTGAAAAAACATTTCTTTTATGTCCGCAAAGACACCAATTTTTCCCATCCGAAAATTAAAAAGTACATATGGCATTGGTCTGTATTGATCAGGTCCCTTTAAAAGAGCGGAATTAAGAGATACACCATCCACCATGGCAGCAGCATCGAAAACACAACGTAGTTTATTTGGCTTGTTTGGATTGCGAACCATAAAATGTGGAAGGTACCATGTCTTTGGTGTAGTACTGCATGCTTCGTATGGTGTCATCTTACGAGCATATCCTTTCAAAACGAAACCTTCTATTGTCTTATTGTATTCGGTGACATTTTCTGGATTCTTTCGAAGTTTATTCTCGACGGCGATGGCTCTTCTCTTGGCCATTTCGAAACTATCAGGCAAGTTGACGTCATCGGATGCCCATAGCAACCCAGTTTCAAATCTATTTCCAATTCGATTGGTGGTTTCGTTGAGGATTCGCTGCGCACGCTGGTCAGCATCAGAAGCCACAACACTTTCGTTAGTCCGCATTCCAAAATTATCGGAGTTGATATATTCTCCCATTATTTTATTTATCTCATCTATTTGCAAAACACTTACAGTGTTTACTTGTTCTCTTATTGGCGTATTTTTCCCAGATGGACCACAAACAACCCATCCTAATTTTGTTTTGATTACGCAAGGACCGCTTTTGCATTCTACCAGAGTCTTGGCTATACCCAAATGGCAATTGTCTACACCTATAAAAATCTGGGGTCTTATATTTGAATAGTCTTCGATTGGAAGTTGTTTTAAATGGTGGTACTTTCCTTGAAGATGTTCTAAATCAAGGGTTTGGACAGGCAATTCAATGTCCTTCACTGTCTTTACATTTTTTAGTTCATACTTCGTACCATTTCGATTGTCACTGATCATAAGGTCAACGGTCATTGATGGTTCTGTGGTCGTCTTACTTCCAAACCATTGAAGGGTTAATGGCTCATAACTACTTTGCGTTGTTAATCGTTTTGCTAGACCCTCATCCATCAATGTGATGGATGATCCTTCATTCAACATCGCATAGGTAGCCACTCCGTTTTTCTCGGATCCGTTTTTTTCCGTACAGCACAACTGGTATAATTTTAAACAAAACATATTTTGGTCTGCTGGCAATGCTGGTATTTTGACGTTTAACCACTGTGACACGACTATTATTTTCATTTGAAGTTGCATTTTAATCTGTTTTGTTTTCGATTTCGGTGGCGGCTGCAATATTTTCTTCGTTCTCGTTATTGTTGTGCAATGCTGGGTGGTGATATCGCTTGCATCCATTAATAGCACAGAACCTTCTTCTTTGGCATGAGAACAAGCCATGTCCTTTTGCCAAACAGGAGAAACAAAGCCTCTTCTCCTTGATGATAGACCACCTCTTCTGGACGTTCATGTGTAGGAAATTCTTGCACTCTGGCAGCGAATGATTTCCTAGGCATACACTACATGTTTTGGCTTTGATTTCCTTCGATTCCGCAGCATTGGCATGAAGAACAGTGTTTTTGAAGTTCTTAATCCTGGACGGAGCATTGATGGGCTTTGCTCTCACTGTTCCAGCAATAAAACTTACCAGCCTAGCCATATCATTCATCCAATTCGAAAAATCCTTAACGGACGGAGTCGTTGCAAGATTAATGGCATATTTTGCCCATTCCATCTGTTTCGACTCGGGGAGTTTTCGAGTCAGTTCGCATCACAGTACACATATCTAAGGTATTATCTTGCGCATGTGGTCCGAAATGAGAACTGTCAAAGAAATTCAAGACGGCAGCCTTACGTGACCTCTTCCACTGTATTACAACAACAACGAAGAAAACAAACACAAAAGGATAATTTAAATAACACTAAAAAAATGTTAATAAACACTAAAAAGCTTGAAATAATTGTATTTGTATTTAAATAAGTAACAAATGAACACATAACACACAACAAATTTTGATGTTTAACTAGTCGGGGTCACGTAGAGTCGCCATTTTTCACTGATTTTGATGGATGCGCAGAACTGAACAAAAATGAAAGTAAAAATTTGAGATAACAATCAAACATGATATTACGATGATAGAATTTCAGTTTTAAATGTATAATAATATACACTCAAAATTGGCATACCAATTTTTTTTTTAAATACATATTACAAAAATTTCATATATACAAAATTAATTTTTAAGAAAACGGCTGCAACGATATAAAATTTTTTGTTTGCATTATATTCATATTTTTTCAAGTTATCAAGTGGCATACTTTTTTTTAGCTCTAAGTTATTTATCAGACTGTTTATACAATTGAAAGAACGATTTAAATGCTTTTTATACTTTTTCTATAATTATTTGAATATTTTTTAAAGTTCTTAAGTCCCACACAACTTGAACATAAGAGCAAGTACGTGCGATCCAGTCGTGCATTTTATTTTTTTTGCACGAATCCAAAACTTGCCTTATAGTACCTATATCGCAAGTAAAAATAAAAATAAATTGATAATGCAGGAAACACTTCAAATTTTGAAAGATTACGAATGGAAGATGTTATCAACTTTTTTTAAAGTATATATTTAGAATCTAATTAATATCGGAATATGCATTATTTGTAAGTTAATATATTTAAAATTGATGTTTAGTATCTAAAATCGAATGTAAATCATTTTAAACTTATTTTCGGAACTTACCGCGATAAGTTTAAATAAAAATAACTTTAAAATGATCAATGTCCGCGAAAAGAAAAGCTTAAAATTGTATATCATTTTATTGCTAACCAGGCTAAGCCATAGTTTTTATTGTTCATAAAATTTAAAACTTGAAAAATTAACAGTTATAATAAAGTGATATGTTACTTATAATACAATGCATAAACAAATTGAAAGTTTTAAATAACTTATTTTAGTTGTTTAAGTTTATTTATAAGTTGATTTGTTGATTAACAATGATATATGTAATTTCTAATTGTTTTTAATAACATTAATATGAATAGAAATATTAAATAACTTCCACATTTAATTATTCTTATTACTTACGCTTTAATAAAAAAAAAATATATATAAATAAAATTATTGCCTTGTTGAAATTTTACGTTCCTTGGCTCTATAATAATAGTTAAAAAAGATCATTAAACGCTTTGTGATATAAAAGAACTATAGACTTGTTGCCAACTTAAGACCAGCAAATGTGGGTTTGGATTAATGATGATGAGGGAACAATGGGACATGCCTAATAAGATTGAACGAAGCTTTCGTCAGGTATATTTTAAATAAAACGGCCTAGTGGACGAGGGTAAAGTTCTTTTTTAATCGCCGTCTCAAATCCCCAAGCAAAATTAATTTAATATAATTTGTATTTTTAAGTGGTAAATTTACTTAAGAAAAGTATGTTAAGCATTTTTTCTCTCCCTTTATATCGTAAATAAAATGTAAATTACACTTTCAGATAATAAATATAGAAATACACAGAGTATATTCGTATTACTAGTTTAATTAAGGAATCGTCACAAGCCTGTCGACCACAAATTTTATTATTTTTCTTAATTGAGAAAAAGCCGTTCTGACTTGAGTGGGAATGCCAACGCCCAGACGAAGCCAACGCAAAAACCAAGGGAAACTACCGAAAAGGTTCCAAAATTTCAACGTCGAACTAAGCGCAGACATGGCAACAAGTTCCAGCACTGATGACGATCATGATAACACGATCACCGAAAAGGAAGACAACGAGCAGCAACGGGAAGAAACAGATGTCTATCCATCTACAACAGATGCAACTATATCTGCACAAACATTTGCAACAACTGCATCAGCAATAAATGCGCCTTTAATTTCAACAACAGCTGCACATTTATATCAATCAGGTATGTCCCATTTTTATTGTCCCTCATCATCTTTGCCTCAAAATGTATGTCCAAATGTTAACGCGAACACCCTCACAACTGCACATCCCAGTAGCCAACCAAGCAATGTGCATTCGCTTTCATATGAACAGCCCCACTGTAGTAGCCAATTGCCAAATTTCTCGGTTTCACAGAACAATAATGCGCACATGCCTTTGTCTTCAAACTTGACATCCAATTTCATCCCACTTGCGTTCATGCCGCCATCGAGCTTACCTTTTTCGCATGCACATCAGCCATGTGCGAACCTAATATCAAATGCTAACCAGTTACCTTCCTCAACACCATCAACGTATTTGCCGCCTTCACATGCACAGCCGCCCCGTGCATACTTGCCGTGTGGTGTTGAACAATTAACTGGTTCAATACAGTCAACATACTTGGTATCGTCTTCAATTCCACAGCCACTCTACACGTCGTCGAATTTTGGTGTCAACCAGTTGCCTGCATCTATGTCGTCAATGCACTTACCATCATCGTCTTCGAATACAAAAACACCTTTTGCGCACTTGTCGTCTAATATCAACTCGTCTGCTTCCATATCGTCGTCATACTTACCGCCTTCGAAGCAACAGCCGAGTTCTTGTGCTTACTTTCCGACCCCAAACCCATTTAATTCTAATTTAAATACTGCCTCATTTCCCTATTCCCAATTTAATGTCCAGCCAGGACTTCAGCCTTCTATGGGATACATACAGGGTCATGACAGTCGCCGTAGACTACAGATTTACCAAAGTTTGATGGCAAGCCGGAAGATTGGCCTAAATTCATTACGTCATATAATGAATCGAATGCTGCATATGGCTATTTGAACTTAGAAAATGCACTTAGGCTAGACAAAGCTATTCAAGGACAAGCAAGAGTCGTTGCTGTTGCCCTTCTCATTCACCCGAACAATATATCTCATGCTATAGCACAATTAGAATTCACTTTTGGTCGTCCAGACATTTTGATAAATTCACAAATAGAACAGGCTCAGCAAATTCCTTCGATTCCAGAAGGACGATTGGATCTGCTGATGACGTTTGCCACAAGTGTTCAGAATTTAGCCATCTTTTTGGAAACTGCTAACGGCCACCAGCATTTGTTTAATCCCACGTTGTTATGCGAACTCACAGCACACATATCTAAGGTATTATCTTGCGCATGTGGTCCGAAATGAGAACTGTCAAAGAAATTCAAGATGGCAGCCTTACGTGACCTCTTCCACTGTATTACAACAACAACGAAGAAAACAAACACAAAAGGATAATTTAAATAACACTAAAAAAATGTTAATAAACACTAAAAAGCTTGAAATAATTGTATTTGTATTTAAATAAGTAACAAATGAACACATAACACACAACAAATTTTGATGTTTAACTAGTCGGGGTCACGTAGAGTCGCCATTTTTCACTGATTTTGATGGATGCGCAGAACTGAACAAAAATGAAAACGCTAATGATATTACCTTCAATATGTGTACTGTGAGTTCGCATCACAGTACACATATTGAAGGTGAGTTCGCATCACAGTACACATATTGAAGGTAATATCATTAGCGCAGAACTGAACAAAAATGAAAACGCTAATGATATTACCTTCAATATGTGTACTGTGAGTTCGCATCACAGTACACATATAGAAGGTAAAATCATTAGCGTTTTCATTTTTGTTCAGTTCTGCGCATCCATCAAAATCAGTGAAAAATGGCGACTCTACGTGACCCCGACTAAGTAAACATCAAAATTTGTTGTGTGTTATGTGTTCATTTGTTACTTATTTAAATACAAATACAATTATTTCAAGCTTTTTAGTGTTTATTAACATTTTTTTAGTGTTATTTAAATTATCCTTTTGTGTTTGTTTTCTTCGTTGTTGTTGTAATACAGTGGAAGAGGTCACGTAAGGCTGCCATCTTGAATTTCTTTGACAGTTCTCATTTCGGACCACATGCGAAAGATAATACCTTAGATATGTATACTGTGAGTTCGCATAACAACGTGGGATTAAACAAATGCTGGTGGCCGTTAGCAGTTTCCAAAAAGATGGCTAAATTCTGAACACTTGTGGCAAACGTCATCAGCAGATCCAATCGTCCTTCTGGAATCGAAGGAATTTGCTGAGCCTGTTCTATTTGTGAATTTATCAAAATGTCTGGACGACCAAAAGTGAATTCTAATTGTGCTATAGCATGAGATATATTGTTCGGGTGAATGAGAAGGGCAACAGCAACGACTCTTGCTTGTCCTTGAATAGCTTTGTCTAGCCTAAGTGCATTTTCTAAGTTCGAATAGCCATATGCAGCATTCGATTCATTATATGACATAATGAATTTAGGCCAATCTTCCGGCTTGCCATCAAACTTTGGTAAATCGTGTAGTCTACGGCGACTGTCATGACCCTGTATGTATCCCATAGAAGGCTGAAGTCCTGGCTGGACATTAAATTGGGAATAGGGAAATGAGGCAGTATTTAAATTAGAATTAAATGGTTTTGGGGTCGGAAAGTAAGCACAAGAACTCGGCTGTTGCTTCGAAGGCGGTAAGTATGACGACGATATGGAAGCAGACGAGTTGATATTAGACGACAAGTGCGCAAAAGGTGTTTTTGTATTCGAAGACGATGATGGTAAGTGCATTGACGACATAGATGCAGGCAACTGGTTGACACCAAAATTCGACGACGTGTAGAGTGGCTGTGGAATTGAAGACGATACCAAGTATGTTGACTGTATTGAACCAGTTAATTGTTCAACACCACACGGCAAGTATGCACGGGGCGGCTGTGCATGTGAAGGCGGCAAATACGTTGATGGTGTTGAGGAAGGTAACTGGTTAGCATTTGATATTAGGTTCGCACATGGCTGATGTGCATGCGAAAAAGGTAAGCTCGATGGCGGCATGAACGCAAGTGGGATGAAATTGGATGTCAAGTTTGAAGACAAAGGCATGTGCGCATTATTGTTCTGTGAAACCGAGAAATTTGGCAATTGGCTACTACAGTGGGGCTGTTCATATGAAAGCGAATGCACATTGCTTGGTTGGCTACTGGGATGTGCAGTTGTGAGGGTGTTCGCGTTAACATTTGGACATACATTTTGAGGCAAAGATGATGAGGGACAATAAAAATGGGACATACCTGATTGATATAAATGTGCAGCTGTTGTTGAAATTAAAGGCGCATTTATTGCTGATGCAGTTGTTGCAAATGTTTGTGCAGATATAGTTGCATCTGTTGTAGATGGATAGACATCTGTTTCTTCCCGTTGCTGCTCGTTGTCTTCCTTTTCGGTGATCGTGTTATCATGATCGTCATCAGTGCTGGAACTTGTTGCCATGTCTGCGCTTAGTTCGACGTTGAAATTTTGGAACCTTTTCGGTAGTTTCCCTTGGTTTTTGCGTTGGCTTCGTCTGGGCGTTGGCATTCCCACTCAAGTCAGAACGGCTTTTTCTCAATTAAGAAAAATAATAAAATTTGTGGTCGACAGGCTTGTGACGATTCCTTAATTAAACTAGTAATACGAATATACTCTGTGTATTTCTATATTTATTATCTGAAAGTGTAATTTACATTTTATTTACGATATAAAGGGAGAGAAAAAATGCTTAACATACTTTTCTTAAGTAAATTTACCACTTAAAAATACAAATTATATTAAATTAATTTTGCTTGGGGATTTGAGACGGCGATTAAAAAAGAACTTTACCCTCGTCCACTAGGCCGTTTTATTTAAAATATACCTGACGAAAGCTTCGTTCAATCTTATTAGGCATGTCCCATTGTTCCCTCATCATCATTAATCCAAACCCACATTTGCTGGTCTTAAGTTGGCAACAAGTCTATAGTTCTTTTATATCACAAAGCGTTTAATGATCTTTTTTAACTATTTTTATAGAGCCAAGGAACGTAAAATTTCAACAAGGCAATAATTTTAATTATATATTTTTTTTTTATTAAAGCGTAAGTAATAAGAATAATTAAATGTGGAAGTTATTTAATATTTCTATTCATATTTACTGTTATTAAAAACAATTAGAAATTACATATATCATTGTTAATCAACAAATCAACTTATAAATAAACTTAAACAACTAAAATAAGTTATTTAAAACTTTCAATTTGTTTATGCATTGTATTATAAGTAACATATCACTTTATTATAACTGTTAATTTTTCAAGTTTTAAATTTTATGAACAATAAAAACTATGGCTTAGCCTGGTTAGCAATAAAATGATATACAATTTTAAGCTTTTCTTTTCGCGGACATTGATCATTTTAAAGTTATTTTTATTTAAACTTATCGCGGTAAGTTCCGAAAATAAGTTTAAAATGATTTACATTCGATTTTAGATACTAAACATCAATTTTAAATATATTAACTTACAAATAATGCATATTCCGATATTAATTAGATTCTAAATATATACTTTAAAAAAGTTGATAAACATCTTCCATTCGTAATCTTTCAAAATTTGAAGTGTTTCCTGCATTATCAATTTATTTTTATTTTTACTTGCGATATAGGTACTATAAGGCAAGTTTTGGATTCGTGCAAAAAAAATAAAATGCACGACTGGATCGCACGTACTGGCTCTTATGTTCAAGTTGTGTGGGACTTAAGAACTTTAAAAAATATTCAAATAATTATAGAAAAAGTATAAAAAGCATTTAAATCGTTCTTTCAATTGTATAAACAGTCTGATAAATAACTTAGAGCTAAAAAAAAGTATGCCACTTGATAACTTGAAAAAATATGAATATAATGCAAACAAAAAATTTTATATCGTTGCAGCCGTTTTCTTAAAAATTAATTTTGTATATATGAAATTTTTGTAATATGTATTTAAAAAAAAAATTGGTATGCCAATTTTGAGTGTATATTATTATACATTTAAAACTGAAATTTCAAAACAATTCATCCACCCGTTTTTGAAATGTTGAATTTTCAAAAAAAAAATTTTAATCTTTTTTTAAAAATCCAGAATTTATTTTTTCCAAAATTTTGGTATGCAGTATTATTTATATTCTAACAAAGCTTTTGTGCAAAAAATTTAATTGAAATCGGATGAGCGGTTAATGAGAAAACCGAAAATTTAAAAACCGTTATATGGCAGGTACCGTTAATAAATGTTTTTGGTGATTTTTTTTTTCTCACCAGAAAGTGCACTATGTCAACAATAATACACTGATTTTTTTAATCAAAATGGTTGGAGCCGTTTTTGAGATAAATAAGCTTTTCCTTAACAAGTACCGTTATTTTTTGAGCCAAAAAAAATTTCAATTTCCCCTCTGGAGGGGATCAAAATTTGAAGAAAACCGCTTCAGTGTTGTAGGCTGCAGGTTGAGGTACAGACAGACAGAATTTCGTTTTCTCTATCATCGTAATGTCATGTTTGATTGTTATCTCGAAATTTTTTTCACGAATCCAAAACTTGCCCTATAGTACCTACATGTATCTCAAGTAAAAATTTGAGATAACAATCAAACATGATATTACGATGATAGAGAACACCAAAAAAGTGGGTGGCACAATTCTGTCTGTCTGTCTGTTCATCTACAGCGTAAACGGCTCGATCGATTTTCTTCAAACTTGGTGCATAGTGGTTTCTGGTGATTATGCCCACACGTTTTTTTATTTTTTTTTAACCAAAAATAACGGTACCTGCCATACAATTTTTTTTTAGCATTTTACATAATCGTATTCTTCTCAAAAACGGCCCGATAACTTTTCTTTAAAAAAATTTAATAAATTAATTTTAGTGAAGTCTTCCTTTGGGTGAAAAACCATTTTTCAAAAAAAGTTATGAATGGTATCTCCCAAAGAACCATTTTTTTTAATTTTTGATTTCCTTCAAAACGATACGACTGTTTTCAATAATTTTTCTATACAGAAGCTCCCAAAAAATATAAATGGTTTTGTGTACCAAAATTTTTTTTTTTCAAATTTTTTTAATATACACATAAATATATACTTTAGATTTGCATACCAAAATTTGTTCTTAAAAATGTTTTAAGAATTTTATATATAAAAAATTATTTTTTAAAAAAACCGCCCCAACGATTTTAAATTTTTTCTCCCATACAATCATATTTAATCAAGAATAAAGATGGCATACTTTTTTTTCACCTCAAACTGTCAAAAGAGTTGTTTTAGCCAATTTTAATGTCGTATTTCATACTTCTCTACATTTTTTCTCTCATAATGTCCACGTTCTTATATACAATTTTCTTAAACCCGCAGTGTCTTGAACATAAGAGCAAGTACGTGCGACCCAGTCGTAAATTTAATAAAATTTTATTGCTTAATAACTTTTATAAATTTTAAATTAGGGTACTTTAGAAATAATATTTTATATCTAATCCTAGATTTTTAAATCAATTTGTTATGGTTTAAAAGAAAATTATATAAAAAGTTTTGTCGAAGATATATTTAATAATTACATCTGGCTGTGACGAATTTTGCTTCTGGCATGCATATGGCGAGTTTTGCTTCCATCGCCTCATTTATAAAGTGAAAAGGATCTTCTTTTGATTTTTAAAGTTGCATAACGTGCAAAACTAATCGAAGCTCTAGTTGTAATGTCTACCTTGCTTACACAGGAGAGATAGTCACACAACTTGGCTACTTACTACTGGTTTCGCGATGCTCCCGCCAGTGATTCAAAATTAAAATAAAGAACTGCTTAATTGATTGACGCTATGATCCATTGGTGCTTTGAGTGTCATAAGCCCTGTTTTTTTAGTGCATTTTTATCTTCGCTTAGAAAAAAGTAGCATGTTAAATACAACAACAATTTGGTATAACTCCGTATTGTTTTTGTATTTAACATGCTACTTTTTTTTAAGCGAAGATAAAAATGCAATAAAAAACAGGGCTATAATCACTGTCATTAGCCCTGTTTTTTAGTACATTTTTATCTTCGCTTAAAAAAAAGTAGCATATAAACAATAGTCTGCCATCTGCTTTAAATATAATCTTTAGTTTTTTGTGCTTGCAGCCGTATGGAAATTATTTTCAAACGTTTGTAGGTATAAGAAGCTAAAGGTGTAAGTAGGTATATTCTCGACTTCTTCCGTAAACAACATTTTTGTCCAAGCATTTTAAATTAATAGAAATAAATTATCACATCGTTTGAATATTGAGGAAATATGTCCTTACTGCCGTCTTAAGAAAAAAAGGCCGCAAATCGAGTTAGTGGCAAATTTGGAACAGTTCAACAAAAATTTAAAGATTACAAGTCATATTTCTAACTGCAAATGGCTAAATACCACCAACGCAAATTTTTGCAAAACTCAACAAATTTATTTCCAAATTTTTCAGAACAAGGTTTTTCTTTCCTATTTGAATGAAAATAATAAAAAGTGTAAATGCAGAACTCAGTTTCAAAAAATAGAGGAGAGTTCTGCATTTATACTTTTCTAATTTTTTGAGTTTTACAAAACGGTGAAACTGCTTATGTCCCTTAACAAAACTCAAAAATCGCATATAATTTTTCTAAGAATCATCAAAATAACTAAAACTTATGCCCATAGAACAAAAACTTAATAGGGAACATTCATAGATGTTGTTTCAGATGTTACTAGACAAAACTGGAGCTAACGTGGGGGGTCATTCCGTATTTTGATTATCGCCAGACGATATCGTTCAAACTATAGTCTTGCTTCACGTAACATTGAAAATGACTATCGTCTTGGCGATCTCCTTTTGGCGATGTATTATTTGCTTTACGTAAGTCAATAATCGTCAAAACGATAGAGCTTAGACGATAGCTAAAGAGGTATCGTCTTGTATCTATTTGAGTGTTTAAAGAGCGATAAATGCTTTTTTGTTGATTTTTTAACCATTGTTTTTTAAATAATCAGCCTTATTATGAGTTTCACCCGAAAAATTTGTATTCCCCCGAAATTTTTAAAGCTACCTATAATGAGTTTCGCCCGAACTTTTCTTGGCCTAAAATAAACAAAAAACTTCAAGTGATCATTCAAGGTTTTAATTACGATACATTTCGCCCGAATTGAGTACTCAAAAAAAGGGGGATTTTCATTTTTCGGGCGAAACTCACAATAGGCGAAAAGTGATATATCAATTTTTCCGGGTGGAATGTTGCTCACGTGAAACTCATAATAAGGCTTGAATATGAAACAAAACAATTATTGAATAGTTATGAGTTCAGAAGCAAAAAAGCATATCTTTGCTTAAAACTGATACATGTATGTATGTACATATGTATATATATATATTTTATTCAATATCAAATAATTTTGATGAACATCATTCATTTTTTGACAATTTTGCACTTTTTTAAATAACTAAAAAATTGGAAGTCGTAGAGGTTGAGAGGAGAGGCTATGTCAATCGCTAGAAAACCAGCACCGTGATTAAAGACATTGCTTTGCTGCAAAATCATGCTTCAAGCTGTATATTCGATCGGATATTTTTTGTATTTTCATATCGGTATTCAACACTGGGCCGCCTAAAGCGTGTTTTTTTATCATCAGGATCTGGATCTGGATTTACTTTTACACGTAATACAAAAACAAAATAATGGGAAATTTTCAAAATTGTTTTTGTAATACGTGTTAAAATTTAATCCAGATCCCGATGATAAAAAACACGTCTAATATTTCACTTTCGATTTCACAGGGGAGCCTGTTTTCTATAAAAACAAAAAAGTAATTGAGCTTGGAAATAAATTAATCAACTATGAAATTTGATTCTCAGAAAATAATATAAAAAGAATAATACAGTCGAATTTATTTTGTTAATTTGTTTTTAAAACTTTTGTCTACCCGAGCGGAGCCGGGGCAGGTCAGCTAGTAAAATAGTAAATATCGTCGGTTCAAAGTTAAAACTCACTAAGTGCAGAAAAAAATGTTCAAGAAAATGAGAATGAAATGCATTTTTTTAATCCAAAAAGTCCCGTTTTGCACGGTTATTATAGGGATATAGAAAGTTATGCCCGGGAACTTTATTTAAAAATTTTCGGAACGTAACTTTTCAGCTTTTATAAGTATTTTTCAATTAAATTTCCTTCAAAAGTGTAATATGTTAGTTAGTGAGTTTTACCTTTGAACCGACGATATGTGAAATGACATATTGAAAAAGTACACAAATTTACTATTATGTATAAATGTAATCTGTGTTAAACAAAAAAGACAGTCGCGCCGGCCATTAAAAACCTTACCAAGGAGAACCGACCGCTCCTTTGAAACACAAACTTAACTCCTACGAACGGCGGCGGCCGTGTGTGTCAAAGGAATTGATGTGTATACTTTACGGAGTGGGAATTTCTTCCAATTTTTCTTTTTCCTCGAATTGAATTTTTATTTTTGTCCTGAAATCTCATAAAAAGGGGATAGGTGCGAATACCTACTAGAAATAGAAGTTTTCCATAAAGACAAAACTCTGTTGGAATCTAAGCAGCTGAAAGAAAACACTGAAGCGGCCACTTGATTACTCTTCAAATTCAGGCTTTCACATAATGGAAGATCCCAATCGTATGATGGCCCATACTGGGGGTATGATGACACCTCAAGGTTATGGAATGCCTGGACAAGATGACGGCACAAATGCTGGTGGGTAATTCCATGAAAAAGTGGACATGAAGATAGAAAAATGGAAAATTTATCTCGCCCCCTGTCTATTGTTCGCTGGTTTTAAAATTAGATTACAAAATATCCTACAAGTAATAAGCATACGGCTAAAAATAAAATAAAATTATAAAAAGTCTTAGCTCTAAACTTTTAAATTAAAAACGTGAAATAACGTGAGTTACCGACTTTTTGTAACGTGAGTTACCATGTATTTTATTAAATTTGTATAAAATATTTTCAATCATTTAAAATTTGTGTACAGATATAAGCAGGCTGGTAAATTCTTCTATCTAATTCAACAAACTAGTTAGCCTTTATTGGTTTGTTTAATTCTAAGAAAATATGCATAGTACTGCTACAAAACCCGTGTCCGAATATGGTAACGTGAGTTACCAACATGTTTTAGTATTTTTTACTAAGAAAGAATTTATGTTTCTCAAAAATTTGATTTTTTCCTAGGAGTCGAAATCATTACCATGTATAGAGTTTATATTTTGTTTTATTTATATTTATATAAGCATGGAAATTTTAATGAAAGAGAGCGTAAAACTCTCCTAAATGTAACGTGAGTTACCATGGAATTGCCCTGGTGGCAATTAAAATGAAGTTCGTAAACAAAAAGATATTGGCGAAATTTAACAACAAATTATGAGCATTTCGGAACAATCGTTGGACGAATCACAAGCGAGAAAACATACATTGAATTGCCACTGAATGAAACCGGCATTGTTTTCTGTGCTATGTGAGATCAAAGAAAAGACTGTTCTTTCTATTCGGAACACTCAAGAAGAGGAACATCCAGATCCACCATTTATGCGCTTGGACAATATGTTGATTGCCGAAGGAGTTGCCGGGCCCGAAAAAGGAGATGGAGGGGCTGCCGCAGCATCAGCAGCAGCAGGAAGTCAAGTAGGTTCTTCACTTTCGATTGATGGAGCAGACACTGCAATCGAACATTCAGACTATCCTGCCAAACTCGCAACTCGATTCCATGGGCTACTCCCTTGGGTCTGGGGGCTACGACCAGTAGCTACGACGGCAAAATGAGCTGCGACCCAACCATGCATCAGGATTTAAGTCCTTGAGGACGATACTTTGATGGAAAATACTAAAGAAGTCATTGGGCTATTCAAAGTTTAATATTTTGATTATTTTATTTTAGTTTATATGTCAAAATTTGTCTAGTTTTTTGTGTCTGTTTATGTAAAATTAATGCTAAGCAGTTTACTCCATATATGTACGTATTTTATATAAATTACAATAAATTAAAACTTAGTATACTAAATCAACTATGAAACGAAGTATAACGATTTGGAAAAATTTATGCATACAAAAAAAAAAAAAAAATACAACAAAAGCAACAAACTGGTATACTATAAAAATCTATTTTTTTGGAAAGCAAAATAAATAATTTGTTATTTAAACAAATATTAACTATCTTTAACAAATTTAAAGACTATAAACAATGTATACGAAAACAAGTTCTGAGAAAACTTATAAAATGTTTTGTTTTTAATCGTTTTTGTTGGAAACTATTATATTTTAGAATAAAAAATAAAAATATAAACTAAAATTCTTACCAGTATTTGAAAGAAAACATTTGAATGACGAGTTGAAAATAAAATAAAATTAAGTCATAAGAATTGTTTTGGTTTATAAATGAAAAATACTTCCTAAAGGATCTACGGGCTTCTCCAGCAAGCAAAGAACGACAAGCAAATAGCGAAGCTGGTTCATGAAAATTTAGAAAAGAAACATCACGAATGTACTGTGCAAATGAAAAAGTTATAAGCTTTAAAGTTTTCACCCTCCGCCTGAACCCGTTTTTTCTTTTTCACAACCTCCACTTGAAGCCCTGCTTTCGGGCAACTCAGCCGAATTGAGGCACTTTGGAGCGAAAAATAATTGGATACTGCAGCTCCCCTGGTCGTTTCATAACGAGGCGAAGCACTGTTCTCTGGTCATCAAATCTTGGTTTGAATGTTACTCCATCCAAGTCCTGGACTGGTTTGATAATAGTCTTGATTTCAGCCTCAGAGATTTCTGGAGCATAATAAAAACCGGATTTTCGACTATAGAAAAATCCATGAGTAAGGCTCCTCTTTGGAATAAAACCCAACTAGATTGGGAATAATAATCCCTTCACTAATTGGCAACTTAGACACACAACACTCGCACCCAAGTCGGCGATTTTTTGAAGATTGTTGTACAAAATCTGCCATTCAGCATCGACGACTTTTTGGAATTTCTACACGTTGTCCACACAAACTTCGGGCGTATTGTCACGCTCAGCCTTTGATTCCAATTCCATGTTCAACAAGGCAATTTTGCAACTCTTGTAGGATTTCGGCTGCATTTCGAAACCGGCATAGGAAAAGGTGTTCTTGAAGGCCACTGCTGCAATGATCTGTGACTCCTCCAACGACCCACCTGTCACTTTCCTTACACTGATGTTCAATGGCAGAAGTTCGTCCAGTGCAAGAACACCGTCTAAAACCATCTGCGAGAAGAAGTCCTGTTGATGGATGAGCTTTGGAGCTCATTGCTGCTGTAGCGCATTTCTGCAGCAAAGCTCGTTGCTCCTCTTTTGATTGCTTCTTTATGCGCGCACGGCCATTTGGTTTATTTGGTTGTGGTGATTTCCAAGCGCAGAACTTCAGCTCCCGGAAGGCACCAACTTCCTTGGTGCCATCGCCGACTTATCGGTGTCTAGAATCTAACTCGCTATGACGCTATGAATTTGGCAAATGCAAGCACAACATCCAACTCACGCTTGATTGTTGAATAATGTTTTGCAGCTGTAATCAATAAATTTATCTAAAATTGAAATATAAATAAGGATACATACATAGTTTATTGAATTATATTCAATTATTTTGTAATTTGAATTCACTGTTTTATAAGTCGCAATGACACAATTGAAAAAAAAACAAGGTGTCAAATGTCAACACGACAGATACAAAAAAAAAAAACAAACGTCAAAAAGTTGCTCGGAAGTTGCCTAGTGGGCGATGGTCAGCAACTTTAGTTGCTCGGAGTTGCCGGCAACTTCGAGCAACTAAAATTTGCCGGCAACTTAGTTGCCTAGTGGGCGCTAGGCCTAAGAGTTTCATCGAACTTCTCTTCGGCCGTGACTGCTGTAGTCGTTCCTGGTTTATCTCCGATCTTCTTCGTTGGATTCGTACTCTTCGCCAGTATCAAAAACGTATCCTATGCCTTATAGATGTGCAGCACGTATGCAAACTTCGCTGCGTACAGCACCGAACTCGAAACACATGTGCATACTCTTAAGGTGCGTATCCATTTCAGAGTAAAAAGACGGCTAACAGCTATGAAGAAGTTCTCGAGAGTAAAACTCGAAAGTTGACACAGACACAGTCATGAAATAAGCTCACCAGAGGGGAAGACAGATATCCGAGAGTCACTCTATCTCGAGAGTTTTCTAGTTAAAGTGCTCCCTTAATGGAAACAGAATATAAATATTTATAATAAAAAGAACTCTTTCATCTTTTTGGTATGAATTTTTTCGGTATTTCTCATTAAATTTAATACACAAATAAAGTTTATTATTTTAACTTTAATTCTCTTTATCCTGTAGATCTAAGCATTTCAAGCAAAGTTAGAAATTTTTGAAGCTAATACAATCTACGTATTTTAAAGATTTAATTTTCTTAACTTTAAGGTTGACAATTTAGATAAGTGCCTCTGCCACCTCCCCGTTACATTTGACTATTAAAATCCACTAAAAAAGTTGTAGAGTAGGGTTGAAGGTGAAGCAATAACTTTTTAAAACATTATTTTTCAAATTGTGAAATTTTTCATTCAAAACATTTTGAAAACTGAAAATCAAATCGATTTGGTATTCACCCTGCTCCCTAGTACGAAATAAATTGACTTTTCTCATAAAATGGTATACAGTAATGTGGCCGGACATCTTTTAATTAAAGACCTTAACTTTGAAGATCAGAAATCTAAAACCGAAGTTATAAGCTTTCCACTCGGTGGATTTGAAGGCTATTTGTACATAGCGGAATTTTTCTTAACTGAACTTGGTCAGCAATCGGCCAACGCACAACGACTCATTGCTGCAATGCTGCACTGTCAAGAAAAAATTTTATAAGCGTATTGTAATAATTTCTCAGGTTCGTCAATGAAACTTATTTACTTTATTCAAAACGTCCACTTATTTTCATTTTAATTTATTTTATTAATTTAACGGACTTACCGCGATAGTTTAATTCAAAAAATTGAATTGAAATTGAAAGCCCGACGTTTCGACAAGGTTCCACTTGTCGTGGTCACGGGTTAACTGATGGCTTGTGGGTGGTAGTTGTTGTTAGCCCGTGACCACGACAAGCGGAACCTTGTCGAAACGTCGGGCTTTCAATTTTAAATCAATTTTTTTAATTAAACTATCGCGGTAAGTCCGTTAAATTAATAAAATAAATTAAAATGAATATTTACAATCGCGATTATAAAAGTTTAAAGTCCACTTATTTATTTCGCAAAATAAAACACTTTACTTTTCTTACTACAAACAAAACGATTTATTATTCACCACTGAATTAATTCACAAACTTTACTTTTCACTTTTATTACGACCAACTTTATTCATTCACGATTAAAAACAAACTGAGTCGCTGCCATTCAAACATGTGCCTTTTATACTTGTTTTGCAAGCTCTGGAAAGTAGTGGAAGGTTCTGGTCTATGCTTCCAGAGCTTTCCGTAGGGGAAATTTCCCAATAATTTCCCTTCCAAAAGCTTTTATTTGACAGCTGGTAAATCTGCTATAATCCGGCAGATGGTGCTTCTTTCGTTTAAGAGTTGCTATAATTATAAGGGTATGTTTGCACTGTGACCGTAAGCTTTATTGTGTCCGTTTGTTTGCTTTTCGGAGTCGTTATAGTTCAAATTTGGAAAGTCATTACACTGCCCCCCTCTTAGGATTGATCGTCCCGAGCAAATCCATCACTTCCTTCACCATTATAATGATGTAAACGGTCGCTGTGAACTACTTTTAGTTTGCCTCTAAATCCCCTCTGAATGCGGTAGACGACATCGTTTATTCGTGTTACTACAGTGTAAGGGCCCTCCCAATTTTGTTGAAGCTTAGGTGAAAGTCCCTTCCGACGGTGGGGATTATAAAACCACACAAGGTCTCCCGCTTGGAATCCTGTTGTTGTTGATTTTGTGTCATATCGTGTTTTCATCCGATCACTTGATAGCTTTATATTTGCCCTCATTCTTTCGTGAATGTCAACTAGCTTTTCTTTGAGGTTGTCCACGTATTCGTCTATTCCTTGTGGCTCATTTGCATAGCATCCAAATTTTATTTCACTTGGAAGTCGTATTGTGCTCCCGAGCAGGATTTCCGATTGTGTATGACCTGTTGAGCTATGTACCGCACTTCGATAGGCCATCAAGAATAATGCAATATGCCGATCCCAGTCTCGTTGGTTGTTGCTTACAACTTTGGAAAGGTGTTCTTTAAGGGTCCGGTTGAATCGTTCAACCATCCCATCAGATTGTGGGTGAAGCGGTGTTGTTCTCGTCTTTTTAATGCCAAGAGGAGAGTACAAACTTCCTGAAAGATTTTGGACTCGAAGTTCCTCCCTTGATCTGAATGGAGTTCCATAGGTACACCAAACCTGCTTACCAAGTTGAAGCAATCTGATCCGCGACTGTTTTGGTTTCCTGATTTGGGATGGCAAATGCCTTAAGCCACTTGCTGAAGTAGTCCATTACTACCAGGATGTATCGGTTTCCACTTCTGGTTTCTGGAAAAGGGCCTGCAACGTCTATTGCAATTCTTTCAAAAGGCGTGCCCACATTATACTGCTGCATTCTACTCTGGGCTTTCTGCCTTGCAAAACAAGTATCACATTTTCGGCACCATTTTTCGATGTCTTCTCTTGAATGTAGCCAGTAGAATCGCTGCCTTACCTTTTCCAGTGTCTTATTGACACCAAAATGTCCCCCGGAAGCTCCATCATGAATCTCTTGAAGAACGTCATCAACTTTGAAACGAGGTACGACTAGCTGCATCACATAAGATTTCCCGTGTGTGGACTCCCATTTTCGTCTTAGTACTCCTTCTTGTACATGAAGCGAGTTCCATTGTGCCCAATATGCTTTAAGAGTTGGACTTCTATCGGAGATGTCACCCCATTCTGGTTTCTCCTGGTGTTCCTTCCATGCAAGAATAGGTTCAATATCCGAGTCTTCTTGTTGGGCAGCTCTTATTTCTTCATTACTCCTACCGTTAACGGGATCGGCTCTTAATTGCTGGATGGAAGCAACCTCCTTCTCTCCTTGACGTGTGCAGTGCTTGCAGTCCGGTTTGCATGGTCTCCGAGATAAAGCATCTGTGTTTGAGTGCAACCTTCCTCTTTGATGTTGGATCTGGTAGTCGTATGTCTGCAATCTCTCAATCCATCTTGCCACTTGACCTTCTGGATTTTTGAAGTTCAACAGCCAATTAAGTGCGCCACGATCTGTTCGAAGAAGGAACTTCTGTCCATAGATGTACTTATGGAAGTGTTTTGTTGCCGATACTAGAGCTAGAAGTTCTCTTCAGGTCACAAAGTCATTTATTTCTGGCTTTGAGAGCACCTTGCTGTAATAGGCAACGACCTTCTCTTCTCCTTCGTGGACTTGTGATAGTACGGCACCAATTCCTACGTTACTTGCGTCAGGGTCGATGATGAAATGTTTCCCTGGTATCGGATAGGCCAAAACTGGTGTATTGCATAGGCGCTGCTTAAGTTCCCGGAAGCTTTTCTCGCACTCGCGGTTTACCTTTCTCTGTTAGCTGGTGCAAACTTTTCGCGATCCCAGCAAAATCCTTCACATATCGTCGATAGTACGTGGCTAGACCAAGAAAGCTTCGGAGTTGATGTTTATCCTGTGGTGTTGGCCAATTCTTTACAGTGTCAACTTTTTCAGGATCAGTCTTCACTCCTTGGGAAGCGATAATATGTCCCAAGTATTTAACCTCAGACTTGAAAAATTCGCACTTGTCTGGATTCAATTTCAAGTTTGCTTCTCGAAGCAAACTGGAACACGGCCTTAAGGTTTCCACAATGCTCATCAAATGTCTTACCATAAACGATGACATCGTCCAAATAGACTAGGCAAGATTTCCAAGTAAGTCCTTGTAAAACGCACTCCATCAAACGCTCAAATGATGCCGGAGCGTTGCATAGTCCGAAAGGCATCACATTAAATTGCCACAGACCATTTCCTGAGAGAGCCGTTTTTTCTCGATCTTCTGGATGGATTTCTACCTGCCAGTAGCCACTCTTCAAGTCCAATGTTGAGAACCATTCAGCTCCTTCCATCGCATCCAGAGTATCGCTGATTCTTGGCAGAGGGTAGCTGTCTTTCTTTGTCACATCGTTCAGCCTCCGATAGTCCACACAGAATCGAGTACTTCCGTCCTTCTTTTTGACAAGAACAGCTGGGGATACCCAAGGACTTTTAGAGTTTTCTATTAGCCCATCTCTCTTCAATCTCTCAATCCATCTTGCCACTTGACCTTCTGGATTTTGAAGTTCAACAGCCCAATTAAGTGCGCCACGATCTGTTCGAAGAAGGAACTTCTGTCCATAGATGTACTTATGGAAGTGTTTTGTTGCCGATACTAGAGCTAGAAGTTCTCTTCTGGTCACAAAGTCATTTATTTCTGGCTTTGAGAGCACCTTGCTGTAATAGGCAACGACCTTCTCTTCTCCTTCGTGGACTTGTGATAGTACGGCACCAATTCCTACGTTACTTGCGTCAGGGTCGATGATGAAATGTTTCCCTGGTATCGGATAGGCCAAAACTGGTGTATTGCATAGGCGCTGCTTAAGTTCCCGGAAGCTTTTCTCGCACTCGCGGTTTACCTTTCTCTGTTAGCTGGTGCAAACTTTTCGCGATCCCAGCAAAATCCTTCACAAATCGTCGATAGTACGTGGCTAGACCAAGAAAGCTTCGGAGTTGATGTTTATCCTGTGGTGTTGGCCAATTCTTTACAGTGTCAACTTTTTCAGGATCAGTCTTCACTCCTTGGGAAGCGATAATATGTCCCAAGTATTTAACCTCAGACTTGAAAAATTCGCACCTGTCTGGATTCAATTTCAAGTTTGCTTCTCGAAGCAAACTGGAACACGGCCTTAAGGTTTCCACAATGCTCATCAAATGTCTTACCATAAGCGATGACATCGTCCAAATAGACTAGGCAAGATTTCCAAGTAAGTCCTTGTAAAACGCACTCCATCAAACCCTCAAATGATGCCGGAGCGTTGCATAGTCCGAAAGGCATCACATTAAATTGCCACAGACCATTTCCTGAGAAAGCCGTTTTTTCTCGATCTTCTGGATGGATTTCTACCTGCCAGTAGCCACTCTTCAAGTCCAATGTTGAGAACCATTCAGCTCCTTCCATCGCTTCCAGAGTATCGCTGATTCTTGGCAGAGGGTAGCTGTCTTTCTTTGTCACATCGTTCAGCCTCCGATAGTCCACACAGAATCGAGTACTTCCGTCCTTCTTTTTGACAAGAACAGCTGGGGATACCCAAGGACTTTTAGAGTTTTCTATTAGCCCATCTCTCTTCATTGTCGATATCATCTCTTCAACTTCGGCTTGTTTGGCTAATGGGAGACGTCTAGCTGGTTGTCGAATAGATCTCGCGTCTCCTGTGTCGATTCGATGCTGCACCAGTTGTGTTCGACCATACTGCCCGCTGGGTGAAGAGAGTATATCAGCGTACTCGTGAAGGAGGCTTCCAGCAACACTAAGCTGATATTCACTTAATTTTGAAGACTTGAGAATGTTTGACTTCATAGTGTTGACGCTCTTGGGGTCCACATATCCTTGTGTATCAACTTCTGTGATTTTAGTTATTGCGGATACGGATTCACATTTTCCAACAACTTCTCCTTTTCTAAGCTTGACTTCGTACGGTTTGATGTTGAGTATCCGTACTGGCACCATGTTGTTCTTTGGCGCCACAAGGGTCTTCCCTAGGATGATGTTTTGAGAAGACTGCTCAGATTCTGGCTCCACCATTAGGTATCGATGGCTACCCAAATAACCCTTTATTTTCGTCCAAACGAACACTTCTGAAGAAGATGGCAGGCATATATCTTCCTTTATGACAGTCCTCAGAGTTGATGTGTTTTCATTGCCATACACCATAGGAATCTCCACATTTCGGTACTTGAGAACTTGCTTTACAATATCGAGAATTACTCCATGCTCTTTCATAAAGTCGATTCCAACGATGCACTCGTCACATATATCTGCTACCAGAAATAGATGTGAAAACTCCAGTTCTGCCAAACGGATTGTAAGACGAACCTCCCCGTACACTCTGGCTGCCTCTCCTGTTGCTGTGTTCAGACGGTAGGCGTTGGTGTTATGCAGCCACGTCATCTTCACCAAGTCCTTTCGAACAATGGAAGCAGTGGCACCGGTGTCGATCGTAGCTACTTGCTTCTTGCCGTTTAGCGTTGCCTCCACAGTCAGACTTTTGTTGTTTCTTTTCGTCTGTGAGACTTGGATGGTGGTTCTGTGGCCATCGATACCAGAAACCAGCTTCTGCCCCTCGAAGTTGGTTCTTACTCGTTTCCCGGTTGAGAAACGGGGAAAGTAGGAGTATTGACATTGTTAGAGTTTCTGCTTCCACAATGTTGACATGCAGGTCTTCTAGGTGGCAATCTGCACTGGCGTTGAAGATGTCCGGTCTTGTTACAGTTCCAGCATCGAGCAGGCTTATCTCGCTGGGTTCCTTGGAATGCAGTTCTCTGGCAAGAACACTCCTCAATTTCTATTTCTCTTACCCGATGAACTCCTTGAGAAGCCTGTTCTGCTGCTTCCATAGTCAGGGCGAACGCTAATGCTTCAGGGAGCGTGCGTTTTCCAGCCGTTCGAATTGCTCGCTGAAGGTTGATGTCAGATACAGCACGAACAAAGGCTTCT
Source organism: Dasysyrphus tricinctus (assembly GCA_963921185.1). Classification (NCBI taxonomy): domain Eukaryota; kingdom Metazoa; phylum Arthropoda; class Insecta; order Diptera; family Syrphidae; genus Dasysyrphus; species Dasysyrphus tricinctus. Next base: position 43,940,374 of record OY992534.1, read on the forward strand.
GTTGCGAATTGGTTGATGATTTCATCTCCTGCATATGCCAGATGCGCCAATCGTTCGATGTCCGCTTGAAGCTGTTGCAGAGTTTCTCCCCTTTTCTGGACTCTTGTATTAAGCTGAACACGGAAGACTTCTTGCATATGGCCATCTCCAAAGCGTTTGTCAATAGCCTGAACAAGAGCACTGAAGTTACCATTCTTATCTGCTGGTATGGTTTGCAACAGTTCAGCAGCAGTTCCTCTGAGGGCAAACGTCAGGGCTATGTATTTGTCTTCCTCGTCTCAGCCATTTGTTGCTGCGGCTGCCTCAAACTGCTTCCTGAAGATCGACCAAGAAGTTTGTACATCGAAGGTTGGTGGGTGCATCTCCTTTCTTCTAGGACAGTCACCAGAACTTTCTCGAACCTTCATTTTCCTTACTTTGTCCAATTCCTTGGTAATTGATTCGATTTTATCTTCCACTTTTTCGAACTTTGATTCTACTGTCGACAATTGCTTATTGACAGTAGACAAGTGTTGATCGACAGTTAACAATTGCTTATCGATAGAAGAAAATTGTTTATCGACACGCTCGTCAAGGGCAATAATTCTGTTGTCAAAGGCATCTAACTTACATTCGAGCATATTTGTCTGTTTTTCCAGCAGGCACTTTTGTTCTTGGCTTTGTTGTTCTAGAAGATTCTTTTGCTCTTGGCTTTGTTGCTCGAATCGTTCGGGAAGATTCTTTTGTTCACTACGTTGTTCTTGGCTTTGCTGTTCTAGCAGATTCCTTTGTTCTTGGTTTTGTTGTTCGAAACGTTCGAGAAGATTCCTTTGTTCATTTCGTTGTTCTTGGCCTTGTTGTTCAAATCGTTCAAGAAGGTTCTTTTGTTCATTTCGTTGTTCTTGGCCTTGTTGTTCAAATCGTTCAAGAAGGTTCTTTTGGCTCGCGAGCAGCTGAGACATGAGATTTGTCGTATCCAACGTACTAACTTGTTCTTGCTCTTCCTCCATTTGAATGTCAAATACCAACGTGTCTGGGTGTTCTCCGCGTTTTCGTAAACCTTCTTGCAGACGAATTATAAGATCATTCTTTAATCCAGCAGTAGGAAGACCTCGCTTGTTCAGTTCTGCCTTAAGTTCAACTAAATTTAAACCGTTCAGAGTTTTACCCATTGTCTTTTTTTTTCCTTTTCACTTTTCACAATCAACGTTTACTTTTCGTAATTAACACACAATAAATTTACTGAGTGCACAGATAAAATAAGTTTTATCCCACTTCTGACACCAATGTAATAATTTCTCAGGTTCGTTAATAAAACTTATTTACTTTATTCAAAACGTCCACTTATTTATTTCGCAAAATAAAACACTTTACTTTTCTTACTACAAACAAAACGATTTACTATTCACCACTGAAATTAATTCACAAACTTTACTTTTCACTTTTATTACAACCAACTTTATTCATTCACGATTAAAAACAAACTGTGTCGCTGCCCTTCAAACATGTCCTTTTATACTTGTTTGACAAACTCTGGAAATAAGGAGAACGTTCTGGTCTCTGCTTCCAGAGCTTTCCGTAGGGGAAATTTCCCAATAATTTCCCTTCCAAAAGCTTTTATTTGACAGCTGGTAAATCTGCTATAATCCGGCAGATGGCGCTTCTTTCGTTTGAGAGTTGCTATAATTATAGCTAATAAGGGTATGTTTGCACTGCGACCGTAAGCTTTATTAGCTGCGTTTTTTTGTATGTCCATATGGATTTTGGCGAAAAAAACGACATCGGGACATTTCAACATTTGCCTTGGTCTGCCATTTTGTTCTGAACTATGTTACCAACAAACATTTGACATTTCTATACGAATTATCGATAACACAACGACAATGGTAGTCTGGCAATACTGTTTTTATCGGGACAAAATTTAACTCCAGTTAATTATCTGGACTTAGCTAACTCTATATGGACATAGTTGCTATTGTATTTAACATGTAAATTGGTTTGCTTTGCTGTCGTTTTTTTTCACACAATTTTATTTGGACATGCAAAAAAACACAGGTATTGTGTCCGTTTGTTTGCTTTACGGAGTCGTTATAGTTCAAATATGGAAAGCCATTACAGTATAATGAAATAACCTTTTTTTGATTACATTTTGTTAAATTAATATTTTATGCTTCGTTCGTTCTTGCCCAGGGGGGGGGGGGGGGCAATTGTATTGAAATCTGGGGCATTTCACGTGAAGCGGACACCGAAAAAAAGGTCGGGTCTTGAAATTCGTTCAATTTTGGGTCACTTGTACTTCTTTTGATACTTAACATAAATGCGGAAGGATTTTGAATTTTGAGGCCTGGTGCTGGAGTTATGGCCCTGTAAGGTTTCGGCAAGCCATGTGGTAAAGTTTGAAAGAAAAATGTTTATAAATTAAATGAAGGGATAGGAAAATTATTTGAGTACTGAAGTAAATGGTAAATTAGATCTTCTTTTCATTAATGAAATCTAAACCAGAAATCGATTTTTTTTTAGGTAGAAAACCGGAAGTTAACATTTCAAATCAGATTTTAAGAAACTTCCACCATTTTAATTTTTTTGTTAAGGTCTCAAAATTTAGATTATACAATATAGAAACTACATGCCAAGTTTCAGAGTGGAATCTCAATTCGTTTAGAAGATACATAATTTTTAGTGCGTGGCTCTCATTAAAAAAAACTGATTTTTTGTATAGAAAACCGGAAATATAGGCCAGGAGCCGAGTATTTTTTGCCTTCAATTTTCTACTGAACTGATTTTCTTGTTGCAATATGTTCAGAGGTGTCCTCCATACTTAAATCCAAGTTGGCGGACCGCGGTGGTGCAAGCGTCAGCCGGCATATTGGAAAACACGTTTTATTAAATATGTCGTGAACCGTACATCGAACGAATGTAGTAGTAAACTTTTTCGAAAGCTTATATTCCATTCTCTTATTTACTTTTTAAATCAAGTTGTTCTAGTGAAAACTTTTTGAGCAATAAAATTTTAAGGTCAAAATTTGTGAAATTTTTTGTTTTAATTTGATTTTTTTCAAAATGTTTCCTTGTTTAGCATCACTTTTCTATTTAGTATTCAATGCTCTCATTAATTCTAAGTCAAATACTGAAAACCAAATGTAAAAATGCTTCTTAGTTTTTGAGAAATTAAAAAAACAAAAGGTACCTTTTCTTATTTCTTGTTTGTCTATGAGGCAAAAGAAGTACCATTGATAAATTGATCTTTTGTTTTTTTTTTATTTCTCAAAAACTAAGAAGCATTTTTTTGGTTGTCAGTATTTGACTTAGAATTAATGAGAGCATTGAATACTAAATAGAAAAGTGATGCTAAACAAGGCAAAATTTTGAAAAAAAAAATCAAATTAAAACAAAAAATTTCACAAATTTTGACTTTAAAATTTTATTGCTCAAAAAGTTTTCACTAAAACAACTTGATTTAAAAAGTAAATAAGAGAATGGAATATAAGCTTTCGAAAAAGTTTACTACTACATTCGTCCGATGTACGGTTCACGACATATTTAATAAAACGTGTTTTCCAATATGCCGGCTGACGCTTGCACCACCGCGGCCCGCCAACTTGGATTTACGTATGGAGGACACCTCTGAACATATTGCAACAGGAAAATCAGTTCAGTAGAAAATTGAAGACAAAAAATACTCGGCTCCTGGCCTATATTTCCGGTTTTCTATACAAAAAATCAGTTTTTTTAATGAGAGCCACGCACTAAAAAATATGAATCTTCTAAACGAATTGAGATCCCACTTTGAAACTTGGCATGTAGTTTCTATATTGTATAAGCTAAATTTTGAGACCTTAACAAAAAAAATTAAAATGGTTGAAGTTTCTTAAAATCTGATTTGAAATGTTAACTTCGGGTTTTCTACCTAAAAAAAATCGATTTCCGGTTTAGATTTCATTAATGAAAAGAAGATCTAATTTACCATTTACTTCAGTACTCAAATAATTTTCCTATCCCTTCATTTAATTTATAAACATTTTTCTTTCAAACCTTACCACATGGCTTGCCGAAACCTTACAGGGCCATAACTCCAGCACTAGGCCTCAAAATTCAAAATCCTTCCGCATTTATGTTAAGTATTAAAAGAAGTACAAGTGACCCAAAATGGAACGAATTTCAAGACCCAACCTTTTTTTCGTTGTCCGCTTCACGTGAAATGCCCCATCTGTACTTAGCTTAATATGAGAACCCTTATATCTTATCTTGTGAGGTATAAACCTACCATTAAGTTTTAACTTGGCATTACTTTATTCTGTATGCGCATCTCTGTCTTCACTGATCAGAACGATCGTTAATTTATTCAATTAAACTCTATTCTGTATTTTCTTTTCACCGAGTTGGTTTGTTTTATTTTGTCTCCGCATAAACTTTAACTTTTCAGCATAATTTCATCAGGTTATGGGCCGAGATTCACCAAATTTAAAAGATAATAGTTTAAAGACAAAAAGTGATAAGTAATTTCCGAAGAAAGTCTCAGGATTGATTAGATTTTTTAAAATTACTTTTATACTTCTGAAACCACAAGATGGCAAATTTACCGGCCATTGAAAAATTGCTTGGAAGAGAAAACTACGATACTTGGAAGTTCGCAGCAAAAACGTTTCTGGAGCACGAAGGATTGTGGGAGTATGTTGTGACCTTTGACGACAAGAAGTTGAATGAAGATACGAGGGCAAGAGCGAAAATCATCCTTGTTGTGGATCCAGTCAATTATATCCACATTCAGTCAGCCACTACAGCGAAAGCAGTTTGGGAAAATCTTGAAAATGCATTTCAAGATTCAGGGCTGACGAGAAAGGTGAGTCTTTTGCGAAATTTGATCATGACTCGTCTTGATGAATGCAGTAATGTGGATGAATACATCAGCAAAGTTATATCCACTGCTCACAAGTTGCGAGGAGTTGGCATGGACGTTTCTGATGAATGGGTAGGAACGCTGCTGCTGGCCGGTTTGCCAGATTTATATAAGCCAATGATCATGGGAATAGAGAGTTCGGGGATAGCTATTAGTTCTGATGCTATTAAAACTAAGCTGCTACAGGACGTCAACTCTGTACATCCCCAAACTTCGTCATCTGTTCTCGCAGCAAGTTGACAAAATAATGCATTCAAAAGAGGTCCCAAGAAGATAAGATGCTATGAATGCAACAACTTTGGCCATATTGCCCGCAACTGCCCGAATAAAAAGAAGCAAGTCAATAAAAAATCTGTTAAGAAACTGTTAGTGAACGGGACTGATTCCGAAAGTTGGTATATTGACTCTGGGGCATCTGGCCATATGACGATGATAAGCGAGTGGTTGATTAACCATCGAAACTCTAAAGATGGTGAGATAGTTATTGCGAACAACACTCGGCTTTCAGTAGAGTGTGTTGGTGACGTTGAGATGCACCTCAGATGTGGTGAAGCAGTCATAAAGAACGTCATGTATGTAACAGGCCTATGTACAAATTTATTGTCCGTCAGCGAAATGATGAAGAAGCTAGACGAAAAGCAAAAAACTTGTTTGGCTGCTTCTTCAAAAGAAAATAAACAAATTTTATGGCATCGTCGTTTTGGCCACCTTAACTTCGAAAGTTTGAAGAAGCTGCAAGAGACTGGCATCGATGGATTAGACTTCACAGGAATGAATTCAGAACCCTGTATCATTAGCTTAAAGGGGAAGCAAACGCGATTACCCTTCAAAACAATTGGAACGTGTGCAACGGGACTGATGTTGTGCATACTGACCTCTGCGGTCCGATGTCTGTGAAATCGATGGGAGGAGTGAACTACTTCCTGACCTTTATCATTGACTTCAGTAGGAAAGCTTTTATCTACTTAATCAGCTCCAAAACCGAAGTAAGAGAAAAGTTCGTTGAGTTCAAATGCATCGCTGAAAACCAGACGGGAAGAAAAACTAAAATTTTGAGGTCAGACAATGGGACCGAGTACTGCAACAACGAATTTGAACAGCTGCTCAAAAATAATGGCATTATTCACCGAACAACTGCTCCGTATTGTCCTGAACAGAATGGTTTGTCCGAAAGGATGAATCGGACTATTGTTGAAAAAGCCAGGTGCATGTTGTTTGATGCAAATCTAGGCGTTAAGTTTTGGGCAGAAGCTGTTGCTACTGCTGTTCACATCATCAATAATTCACTTTGCCGAAGTTTAACTATCAACAAGACGCCTCAAGAAATCTGGTCCGACAAAAAACCAAATCTGCGATACCTGAGAGTGTTTGGATGCACAGCTATGGTTCATGTGCCAAAAGTAAAGAGGACCAAGCTCGAGCCGAAGTCTGTGAGATGCATCATGATGGGGTACTGTGACAACTCAAAGGCGTACCGACTTTATGATCCCTCATCAAAAAAGATTATTGTCAGCAGACGTTGTTTTCTTTGAGAACGAAACCATTCATGAGCATCGAACGAACCAGATGAATAAAAATTCATATCCGAAGATTTGGAATCCAGTGAGGGAAACGATAAACGTACGTGAAGCGGAAACAAACAGATCAGAGGATGTTGAAAATGTTGGAAGCTCCGAGGTAATGTTCGATGAAGACAATTCTGTTCCTGTAGACTCAGACCCACTAGAAATCCATGAGCTCTCTGGATCCGAGTCGAATCTAATTGACGCCAACGATTCAGCAATTACTGATGACTCATTCAACAGTGCCAACGAAACCTTAGTTGATGAAAGCTCCGAAGATTACGAACCATCGTTTGATCTGGGACAAGAGCCTGGCATTAGAAGAACTTCGGATAGAGTGCCAAAAAAGAAAGTTTTTCCCGATTTCGTTACGTATATGGCAACATCAGCTGAGTTATCAGATCCAGTAACTGTGGACGAGGCAATGTCCAGATCTGATGCTCAATGTTGGAGAGAGGCAATGCATCAAGAGTATGAGTCTTTAATTGAAAATGAAACGTGGGTTTTAACTGATTTGCCCCACAGCGAAAGCCAATAAACACCAAGTGGGTTTTCAAGATGAAGCGCGATGCATCTGGAAAAATCAATCGATACAAAGCCAGACTGGTGATTAAGGGATGTGCACAGCAAAAAGGCATTGATTACCAGGAAACATACTCACCCGTGGTTCGCTATTCTTCAATGCGTTTTCTTATAGCGCTGGCTGCAGAGAAGAATTTGAAAATATATCAAATGTTGTGACTGCATTTTTGCAAGGGGAGTTGGACCAAGAGATATATATGCTGCAACCGCAATGTTTTTCGGACAACACTGCTAAGGTATGCCGCTTAAAAAAATCCTTATATGGCCTCAAACAAAGCAGCAGAATCTGGAATCAGAAGCTGAATAATGTTCTTCAGTCCTTCGGGTTAAATCCACTGAGTGCAGATCCATGCATATATATGAGGTCCCATGGGGCAAAAATGCTTATAATAGCAGTTTATGTCGATGACTTATAATTTTTTTCAAATGATGACGATATGAAAAACGAAATTAAAATGAAACTATTAAATAATTTTAAAATGCCAGACTTTGGCGAGGTAAGCTATGTTTTGGGAATGAGTATCGAACGAGATCGTGATAAAGGTGTTATTTCTATAAATCAAGCAAAATATATCAAGGAAGTTCTGACTCGTTTTGGAATGTTGGACTGCAATCCGGTGTCCACCCCAATCGACATACATCAGAAATTGACCAAGGACATGTCACCGCAGACGCAGAAGGAGAAAGATGAAATGGGCCGTATATCCTACCAAGAGGCTGTTGGTAGCATCTTGTTCGCGTCTCAAGTATCTTGACCAGATTTTTGTTTTGCAGTCAGTGAAGTAAGCAGATACATTTCAAATCCAGGAAAGGCACATTGGCTAGCAGTTAAACGTTAAACGTATTCTTAGGTATATGAAAGGTACGTTAAATGCAAAACTGGAATACAAGAGAAGAAGCAGTTCAGATTTAGTTGGCTTCTGTGATGCTGACTGGGCAAGCGATATTAACGAAAGACGATCTATTACTGGATATGTTTTCTTAGTCCAAGGCGCAGCTGTGACATGGAGTTCTAAGAAGCAACCAACTGTTGCTTATCAACAACTGAGGTAGAGTACATGTCTTTGGCTGCAATTACCCAGAAACTCTTTGGCTCAAGTGACTTCAAGAGGAGCTTAAGGGGAAAACCAGGAGTGCTTTCAACATATTTTCAGACAATAAAAGTGCAATACAATTAGCATCGAGCAACATTTATCATCTACGCACTAAACATACAGACGTTCGACACCATTTTGTGAGAGAGAAGATATTGGAAGGCATAATCCAATTACGGTATATGTGCGCACAACTGAGATGACAGCTGATGTTCTAACGAAGGGACTTGATGCAAAAAAGCATATACATTGCTCAATTCAAATGGGTCTAATACTTTGATATATATTTTGATTATCTATGTTAATGTTTGGTTTTTAATTTTTTAATTTAATGTTATATAAAGTATATAGTAAATAGGGTTCTAGTGAGGGTATTGAAATCTGTACTTACCTTAATATGAGAACCCTTATATCTTATCTTGTAAGGTATAAACCTACCATTAAGTTTTAACTTGGCATTACTTTATTCTGTATGCGCATTTCTGTCTTCACTGATCAGAACGATCGTTATTTTAGTCAAATAAACTCTCTTCTGTATTTTCTTTTCACCGAGTTGGTTTGTTTTATTTTGTCTCCGCATAAACTTTATTTTTTCAGCATAATTTCATCAAATTGCGCCCTGCATCCGCGCCTGAGCAGAAAAAAGATCCCAAGCCATCCTAAAAACTTTAGGATACGAAGCTATCCTATGAGAAATGTCAACAACAGCTGACTTGCGTTCAGACACATACATGGATACAAGCTATCCTAGATAGGCTATCCATTCCTCGCGCACAGTACACATATTAAAGGTAATATCATAAGCGTTTTCACTTTTGTTCAGTTCTGCGCATCCATCAAAATGAGTGGAAAATGGCGAATCCCGTGACCCCCACTCGTTAAACATCAAAATTTGTTGTGTGTTATGTGTTCATTTGTTACTTATTTATTAGCAAATAAAATTGTTTCAAGCTTTTTAGTGTTTATTAACATTGTTTTGTCATGCAAACAACATTCCTTCCTGGTTTTTAGTTTTATTTTAATCATCCTTTTGTGTTTGTTTTCTTCGCTGTTGTTGTAATATAGCGGACGGGGTCACGTAAGGCAGCCATCTTGAATCTCTTTGACAGTTCTCATTTCGGACAACATGAGCAAGATAATACCTTAGATATGTGTACTGTGTTCCTCGCGTTCCAATGTTTATTCGCTATGTCGGCATTTACACCACCCGATTTGTCCACAGACGATCTTTTGTTCATTGATGAAGGGAGTAGAAAGTGAGGGGTAAGGACCAAATCGTTCGTTTCTGGCAAACTCACACGATTTTTCCAGTATATTTGCGTTCTCTTTTATACTATTTCCAGAGTCTTGTATGTCAGCATTTACCACAGTACACATATTAAGCACTCCATACACGATTCAATTTGCCTTTCAATTTAATGTCAAGTTCATCAAATCAACTCGTGTGTGGGCTTGACGTTTGATTAATTTGAAGGTTGACGATTGAGTTGGAATTGGAAGAAAATCAAAAGATTTTGAATTTCTTCATGTAGATGTGAATATTTTCAACTTCGTTGAGCTGTGTGTAGGCAAGTAGTTTGATTTACTGTCAAACCAAAGGCATTTTAACTCTACGCCAAAGACGTTCGATATGCAGTTCAACATCACTGCAAACTTCACGTACATTTCATTTTTATTTCAAACGTATTCGTTGTCTGTGTTCGTGTCTTTTGTCTGAGTATGGTCTTTATTATGGTTGAATCAGAAGTCTTTCAACAAGTTTATGAAGTGTGTGGCGAAGCATCAATTTTTTTCGACAACTGAGTTGAAAATCAATTTGAATCGTGTATGGAGTGCTTTAAAGGTAATATCTTCCGAGTTTTCATTTTCGTTCAAGTTCGCGCATGTGTCAAAATCTCAGAGACCCCTGTCAGTTCATTAGGTGTGTACTGTGACATGTTCAACACTTTCCAAATTTTACATTTAGATTTTCAGTTTTCTCAATTTTCCAAGCCTCTGATTGGCCAAAATTCAGAAATCTGAAGATTCAGTAGTGAAATTGAGGCATTGAATGTATCCATTAACAATTTGACAAGGTCTCTGAAAATTAATTTTTTTTTTCTTCAGTATCTGACAACCGATTTTTGAAAACATGCGCAATATATTACCTTTAATATGTGTACTGTGGGCATTTAGACCATTACACCACACGATTTTTCCACACACGATCTTTTGTTCATGGGTGAAGGGAGTAGAAAGTGAGGGGTAAGGACCAAATCGTCCGTGGCTGGCAAACTCACACGATTTTTCCAGTATGTTTGCGTTCTCTTTTATACTTTTTCCAGAGTCTTGTGTGTTCAGTTTTGATCAGCGTTGCCACTAATCGGAAAATTTTCCGAAGTTGATCCAAAAACAAAGTGCAGCAAGTAGATTTATTTTTTTCGCAGTAGATATGCATTTTCAAATTTGTATTTGTATTTTCGAAAAAGAAATTAATAATAACAGATAATTGATTAAAAATACATATTGTAATGACTTTCCAAATTTGAACTATAACGACTCCGAAAAGCAAACAAACGGACACAATAAAGCTTACGGTCACAGTGCAAACATACCCTTATTAGCTATTATTATAGCAACTCTCTAAGGCTATGTTCCCACCAAAGCGAAATCTGGGTTTTCAGCTGAAAACTTTCGAGATTTCAAATTAGTGTTCACACTGCCAAAACCAAGATTTCGTCTCATATAAACACAAACTACTACCTTTGTGTTCCTATGTGTTTGTATTTCTCTCCACCCAAATGTCAAATACAATATCATACTCTCTCTTTTTGCCTGCTTGGTGTTGGAGTGAAAGATCACAATTTGTATCAAAAAGCTTTTCACCATTGTGTGGTGAAAGCTTAAAATGGGTCTGTTCATAAAGATATGTTCACGTCGATACAAGATTTCATTGAGATTTCAACGAAATCTTGCATTTCGAAATCTCAAAACTGTATGGGGAAATGTGAAGATTTGGACTGAAATCTCTGAAATCCGAGATTTCACTCTGGTGGGAACGTAGTATAACGAAAGAAGCGCTATCTGCCGGATTATAGCAGATTTACCAGCTGTCAAATAAAAGCTTTTGGAAGGGAAATTATTGGGAAATTTCCCCTACGGAAAGCTCTGGAAGCATAGACCAGAACCTTCCACTACTTTCCAGAGCTTGGAAAACAAGTATAAAGGCACATGTTTGAACGGCAGCGACACAGTTTGTTTTTAATCGTGAATGAATAAAGTTGGTTGTAATAAAAGTGAAAAGTAAAGTTTGTGAATTAATTTCAGTGGTGAATAATAAATCGTTTTGTTTGTAGTAAGAACAGTAAAGTGTTTTATTTTGTGAAATAAATAAGTGGATGTTTTGAATAAAGTAAATAAGTTTTATTAACGAACCTGAGAAAATATTACATTGGTTTTAGAAGTGGAATAAAACTTAGTTTATCTGTGCACTCAGTTAATTTATTGTGTGGAAAGTAAAAAAAAGGACAATGGGTAAATCTTTGAATGATTTAAATTTAGTGGAACTTAAGGCAGAACTGAATAAGCGAGATCTTCCTACTGCTGGAACAAAGAATGATCTTATAATTCGTCTGCAAGAAGATTTAAGAAGATGTGGAAAAAACCCGGACACGTTTATATTCGACATTGAAATGGAAGAACAACAAGAGCAAGTAAGTACATCGACTATGACCAATATGCTGTCTCAGCTGCTCGCCAAATTTGAAAGTCAGGAAAAGAAACTTCAAGAGCAAAAGAATTTTCTAGAACAACAAAGCCAAGAACAAAAGAATCTTCTAGAACAACAAGGCCAAGAACAAAAAAATCTTCGAACTCTTCTCGAAGATAAGTTAGATGCCTTTGACAACAGTGCCGAGATTCAGCTAAATCGAAATCGCAAGGAGTGAGTGAGATGAGTCACTTTTCGTCGAAAATCGATTCAGCTAGCAAAAGTGAGTGAATGAGCGAGTGAAATGAAATTTCAGATTACTCGCCAGATATTTCCGCAGTGACTTGGTGTATGTGTTGGTAAATTTCCAGTTTTGGATAGGTATGTGTGCTTTTCTCAAGAATTCCTATTCATGCATAGGTAACGAAATAAAAAACAACAACGTAGATAAAAGCAACTACCCTTTTATTGATTCTTAAATCTTATTTTATTATCATATGCACATATGTTTATCAAATTAAATTATATTCTATTCACTTTCGACACTATTTAACTTTTTATTTCTCAAGGGTGGAAACTCACTTCAAACTTTAATTATGACAAAAAAAAAATAATTGAAACAAGAGATACTCCATTATTAAGGATTCCAATATTTACATTGTTGTATTTGTTTTTTCATTTCATTTTGCGAGTGTGACAAGGAGGTAGAGTTTAGCTCTTTTATATTTATTCTTTGTCTCATGTTCGAAACTTAATTCGAACTTTCTCAATTCATTTAAATAGCTGAATCACTTTTGCGAGTGAAGTGAGATGAGTCGGCGGGTAAGGCGAGTCATCTCATCTCACTCGCTGAAATAGCTGAATCTCGGCACAGAATTGTTGCCCTTGACGAGTGTGTCGATAAACAATTTTCGACTGTTGAAGCAAAGTTTAAAAAGGTAGAAGATAAAATCGAATCCATTACCAAGGAATTGGACAAAGTAAGAAAAATGAAGGTTCGAGAAAGTTCTGGTGACTCAAGGAGAAACGAGATGCATCCACCAACCTTCGATGGAAAAACTTATTGGTCAATCTACAAGAAGCAGTTTGAGGCAGCTGCAGCAACGAACGGCTGGGACGACGAAGACAAATATATAGCTCTGACGCTTGCTCTTAGAGGAACTGCTGCTGAGCTTCTGCAAACCATACCAGCAGAAAAGCAACTTCAGCGCTCTTGTTCAGGCCATTGACAAACGCTTTGGAGTCTTCCGTGTTCAACTCAATAGAAGAGTCCAGAAAAGAGAAGAAACTCTGCAACGGCTTCAAGCAGACATCGAACGATTGGCGCATCTGGCATATCCAGCTGCAGGAGATGAAATCATTAACCAATTCGCAACAGAAGCCTTTGTTCGTGCTGTTTCTGACATCAACCTTCAGCGAGCAATTCGAACGGCTGGAAAACGCACGCTCCCTGAAGCATTAGCGTTCGCCCTGACTATGGAAGCAGCAGAACAGGCTTCTCAAGGAGTTCATCGGGTAAGAGAAATAGAAATTGAGGAGTGTTCTTGCCAGAGAACTGCATTCCAAAGGAACCAGCGAGATGGACCTGCTCGATGCTGGAACTGTAACAAAACCGGACATCTTCAACGCCAGTGTAGATTGCCACCTAGAAGACCTGCATGTCAACATTGTGGAAGCAGAAACACAACAACAACAATGTCAATACTCCTACTCGGCCCGTTTCTCAACCGGGAAATGAGTAAGAACCAACTTCGAGGGGCAGAAGCTGGTTTCTGGTATCGATGGCCCCAGAACCATCAACTCTCAGGACTGTCATAAAAGAAGATATATGCCTGCCACCTTCCTCCGAAGTGTTCGTTTGGACGAAAATAAAAGGTGATTTGGGTAGCCATCGATACCTAATGGTGGAACCAGACTCTGAACAGTCTTCCCAAAACATCATCCTAGGGAAGACCCTTGTGGCACCAAAGAACAACATGGTACCCGTACAGATACTTAACATCAAACCGTACGAAGTTAAGCTTAGAAAAGGTGAAATTGTTGGAAAGTGTGAATCTGTTTCCGCAATAACTACGATCACAGAAGCTGACGCACAAAAATCTGTGGACCCCGGGAAAGTGAACTCTATGAAGGCAAAAATTCTGAAGTCATCCAAATTAACTGAATGTCAGCTAAGTGTTGCTGGAAGCCTCCTTCACGAGTACGGTGATATACTCTCTTCACCCAGTGGGCAGTTTGGTCGAACACAACTGGTGCAGCATCGAATCGACACAGGAGACGCGAGACCTATTCGACAACCAGCGAGACGTCTCCCATTAGCCAAAAACGACGAAGTTCAACAGATGATATCGACAATGAAGCGAGATGGGCTAATCGAAAACTCTAAAAGTCCTTGTGCATCCCCAGTTGTTCTTGTCAAAAAGAAGGACGGAAGTACTCGATTCTGTGTAGACTATTGGAGGCTGAACGATGTGACAGCTACCCTCTTCCAAGAATCAGGCAAACCGTTCAAATGGTCAAGCGAGTGCGAGAAAAGCTTCCGGGAACTTAAGCAGCGCCTATGCAATACACCAGTTTTGGCCTATCCGATACCAGGGAAACCTTTCATCATCGACGCTGACGCAGGTAACGTAGGAACTGGTGCAGTACTATCACAAGTCGAGAAGAGAAGGTCGTTGCCTATTACAGCAAGGTGCTCTCTGAGCACACGGATTTTCATAGTTGGTTTGTCAATTTTTTTTTCAAACATTGTGCATTGTCCGAGAATAAATATAAACATAAAAACCATTTCAAAAAAAATTGTTTTGCTTCCATCCATTAATTTTTATTACCAGTTTCAATATTTGAGCTTATTCAGTTGACACAAGAAGACTGCATTTTCCCTTATGGAAAGACTTTGAACAAAGCCGGTGGGAAAATAGCAGTGCTTTTTGAATTAATCTTTCTGTTTTCATTTCCCAACATCATAAACAAACAATAAGGATAATCAAATGATTCATTAATGCACAATTTAAAAAAAAAATGGAAAAAATACCTTTGAAAATTTGTGCCCTTATTCATTTGAAGTGGAGTGTAAACGTTTGGATTTTGTTTTTTTGGTAATAGCGTCTGTCAAACGTGCCGATTTGTTAGCTGTCACTTTGACTTTGACAATTTGGTAGAGATCTCTATTGGCTGTTGAACTTCAAAAATCCAGAAGGTCAAGTGGCAAGATGGATTGAGAGATTGCAGACATACGACTACCAGATCCAACATCGAAGAGGATGTTGCACTCAAACGCAGATGCTTTATCTCGGAGACCATGCAAACCGGACTGCAAGCACTGCACATGTCAAGAAGAGAAAGAGGTTGCTTCCATCCAGCGATTAAGAGCCGACCCCATTTACGGTTGGAGTAATGAAGAAGTAAGAGCTGCCCAACAAGAAGACTCGGATATTGAACCCATTCTTGCATGGAAGGAACACCAAGAGAAGCCAGAATGGGGTGACATCTCCGACAGAAGTCCAACTCTTAAGGGGTATTGGGCACAATGGGACTCGCTTCATGTACAAGAAGGAGTACTAATAGCCATTCCACACTATCCCACTGAGTATTAATATATGTCAAAAAAGTGTGAAGAAATCATGTATAATAGTGTGGAAACAAAATATGGAATTTCATCACACACAACTTGACAGCGCATCCGCCACGATTTGACATGTGTTAATACATGGAAATATTTAGGATCGGTTCTAAAACCATCACACTCTCTATCCCACTTGGGCGTTTGAGGCTATGGTGAAACTGATTTTTTGATGCAAGTGTGGAAGAAAAATATGAAAGTCAGTTTCATCACACAAATTTGGCAGTCGTATGAAATTTCTTCCCACTTTATTTTGACATGTGTTAATACTTTGTGGGATAGTGTAGAGGCACTTTAAGACGTAAATGGGAGTCCACAGACGGCAAGTCATATGTGATGCAGTTAGTTCTCAGCGTCGAGTTCTCAGCGTGACGTCGTGGGGTACACTCGTGTTCGAGAACCTTTTCCTATAATCAATTTCTCCTCTTGCACATAATATCCTATTGAATAGACCGGAAAATGAGGGGTATAAAGGAACAATTACGTGCAAGGGTTTTTATTATTGAATATGTTTGTTTGGCTCATAAGCATGCTTAAAACCGAAAATGCTACTAAATTCACCCATGCGTTTCTGAGAGAATGGTCACACTGGCCACTTTTCAGTATTTTTGGTATAACTCGAAAACTAAGCCGAATTTGACAATTTTACATTTAATACTTTTTGTTCGAAATTAAATTTTCTATTGGAATGGATTGTAAAAAAAAAAAATTGCGAAAAAATTTAAGCAGGAAAAGAAAACGAACCTAAAAAAAAGCAAAAAATCAAGGATATCTAAATTTTTTAATAAATTGTGCATAACTTTTTTTGAAGCAAAGATAGAGTCAATACACCCAGAGAAAAAGACTGTTAAATTGCCTTATTTGCCTAAGGTGAATTTTTTTTGTATGGAAGTTATTTTCTAACATAATTTTGCCTTAGTTCTAAGGCAATTTATGCTCGAAAATCCTAAGCTAAATTTACCTAGAATAGGCTACCGTGCCTTAGATGGATAAGGTAAATATTTTTGTATGGAAAATATTTCCTAACATAAATTTACCTTAGGACTAAGGCAATTAATTGTAAAATTTTAGCCTAGAAATAAGGTAATTTCACCTAAGCCTAAGCTAAATTTTACCTAGGAATTTTTTTTACTTAGAATGTTATTTTCCTAACATAATTTTGCCTAGAACTAAGGCAATTTATGTTAGACTCTTACCTATGACTAAGGTAATTTTACCTTAGGCCTAGGTAAATTTTCCTAGGATTTTTTTTTTGCTAGAATAATTTTTTTCTAAAATAATTTTGCCTAGAACTAAGGCAATTTTACCTATGGCCTAAGCTAATTTTTTCCTGGGGAATTTTTTCTGTGAAATGTTATTTTGCTATAACATAATTTTGCCTAAGTTAATTTAACGTTTTTTTTTTTGTTCGGCAAAAAGTTTTGAATTCTTCCTAAAAAAAAAGGAAATATGCTTCAATAACTTAGCGATTCAAATGTCATTATAAAGGAAAAAAAAACATTTATTATAGTTTTAAAAAATATACAAATGTTTTTTTTTTTTTTACCTTCAAGAAATTTTGTATTGTTGTTGTTAATTACACAGGTTTATTTCCGCAAAGAAAAAAATAATAAATAAACTTTACCTAGGGCCTAAGGTGATTTTACCTAGGGCCTAAGGTGATTTTCCCACCAAAAGCGCAAAAAGTAATGATTCGAGTTTTGGAGGGAAAATCACCTTAGGCCCTAGGTAAAATCACCTTAGGCCCTAGGTAAAATTTTTTTTTTTTTTTTTGCTGAAATAAATTTTACCTAGGGCCTAAGGTGATTTTACCTAGGGCCTAAGGTGATTTTCCCACTAAAAGCGCAAAAAGCAATGATTCGAGTTTTGGAGGGAAAATCACCTTAGGCCCTAGGTAAAATCACCTTAGGCCCTAGGTAAAATTTTTTTTTTTTTTTTTGCTGAAATAAATTTTACCTAGGGCCTAAGGTGATTTTACCTAGGGCCTAAGGTGATTTTCCCACGCAAAAGCAATGATTCGAGTTTTGGAGGGAAAATTATAGCTACATTGAAAAAGCATAATTGGAATGTTTAAATGGATTTTTTAGCATGTTTTCTTTTGGCCAGGAATGCAAATGTTATTCCAATTGATGCGAAATTAGTCAAATAATTTTGTTTGAGAAAAAAAATTTCACTTCCGCATTTATTCCTTGTTTAAATTGGGATTTTCTATTTCAGTGACAGAATCATCTTTCCGGAAAAAAAATTCCGTCTGAACTTTTTTTAATGGCAAACAATTATTTTGTTGATTTCAGATCGATTGGTACAAAATTCGCATTTCTTGGCAAAAGATAACATGCTAAGAAATCCATTCAAACATTTCAATTTTGCTTTTTCAATGCGATAGCTATATATAATATGCGCCTTATTGAATAAAGCCTTTAACTTCAGCCAAATGCAAATTAAGTATAAAACAAAACACACTTTGATTTGTTTTTCTTAATATAAGATTCTATTTCATAAAATAAATCAACCCTGATTCGAGTTTTGGAGGGAAAATTATAGCTATCATTGAAAAAGCATAATTGGATTGTTTAAATGGATTTTTTAGCATGTTTCCTTTTGGCCAGGAATGAAAATGTTATTCCAATTGATGGAAAATTAGTCAAATAATTTTGTTTAAGAAAAAAAAATTTCACTTCCGCATTTATTCCTTGTTTAAATTGGGATTTTCTATTTTTTCTTTCCGAAAAAAAATTCCGTCTGAACTCTTTTTAATGGCAAACAATTATTTTGTTAATTTCAGATCGATTGGTACAAAATTCGCATTTCTTGGCAAAAGATAACATGCTAAGAAATCCATTCAATCATTTCAATTTTGCTTTTTCTATGCGATAGCTACATATATATAATATGCGCCTTATAATGAATAAAGCCTTTAACTTCAGCCAAATGCAAATTAAGTATAAAACAAAACACACTTTGATTTGTTTTTCTTAATATAAGATTCTATTTCATAAAATAAATCAACCCTGATTCGAGTTTTGGAGGGAAAATTATAGCTTTCATTGAAAAAGCATAATTGGATTGTTTAAATGGATTTTTTTAGCATGTTTAGCATGTAAAATCAATATGAAAATAATGATATTATGTTCCAAAATTTCAATTAAACAAGTCAGATGTTTTCTTTTTCCAACATGTAATAGGGAAACTTGTAATTAGAAACAATCCCTTAAAAAAAACTGATTTTAAAAGAGATAATGATGTGAAAAATGTAATAAGAACGTAAAATCATTAAAATGATTGAATTTTACTTCAATTTTCCTTTCAAATGCCCCTTTAAGGATACGCTCATGTTTGATTTTGCATCACCCACATTATTTCATTGTAACTTTAACCAAATAAAATTTGACCATGGCCTTAGCTAATTTTACCTACGCTATATCTAATTTTACCAAGATCTAATAAATGTTATTAAAAGGAATCCTCATTTTTGGATGACTATTTGACGCTGTTTTCTTACTCTTTCCAATAGAAAACGAACAAAATACCCTTAAAGGATACGCTCATGTGATGTTTTCCATCCAAAATTATTCTTTTTTACCTTAGGACTAAGGCAATTTAAAAGAACTACCTAACATAAAATCACCTTAGGAATAAGGTGATTTTATGGCGTCACCTAGAAATTAGCTTAGACCTAAGGCAAATTTATGTTAACTCCTAAGGTAAAATCACCTTAGGCCTAAGCTAATTTCTAGGTGACGCCATTTACCTAAGGAGCTAACATAAATTTACCTTAGGAGCTAACATAAATTTGCCTTAGGCCTAAGCTAATTTCTAGGTGACGCCATAAAATCACCTTATTCTTAAGGTGATTTTATGTTAGTTCCTTAAAATTGCCTTAGTCCTAAGGTAAACTCGTTGTCTGGTTGCTTTGGAAACGTGCTTTTCATCATTTACTTCCAAAACTTCGTGGCGTGCAGCGTGCAGTTCATCTCTTCAATTAAATGTTATACTTATATGTGTTAAAAGTTTTAAAAGTGAATATAAAAGAAAATATAAAAACAAGCAGTACAAATATTATATCAAAGTAAGTATTTTTACCTACAATATTTTACAATATATTTGCGTTTTTATTTCGCTCGTAGAAAAAAAGTATAAAACTCTTCATTTTGAGTATTTTAATTATAGAAAACGTGTTCAATCCTGCTTTTAATTGTATCTATCTTACAATTAAGTTATTTTTGGGACACGTTTCACCTTTTCATTAACTAATATGTAGGTTTCTATGAATTAAAAACATTACTTTTGAGGTTTGCGTTAAAACAATGATGCCGGCGGCGCGGCGCGGCAACGGGGCTCTTCAACCCATTGTGCATTTGGCTTTTCTAGCCACCTTTTTCCTTTCTTTACCATTACGCACAACAATAATCTAAATTAACGCCCAGCCCACTGAAAACGCCGTTTAGGAACACTTTGGCATACACATTTTTTATATTGACAAGTCAATACATTTTTCTAATACCCTGCGAAAAAAAGTTGCAAAAACAGATAGAACACTACTGCTCTTATGGCCTCAATTTATGTATAATATATTAATTACAAATAGCTTTCCAACAGAAAACTTCATCCACCATATTTTGTCAGAGCTCTTCAACTCTGGACAGTTAAAAGTTGCAATATAGTTCGAGTTTGGATGGAATTGAACACAATCGACGTCTGCTAAGTGACCACAAAAGATACGCAACGGCTGATTGCTATCGGTGGCCCAGAGGCGTCCTCGGCACGTCAATGTCTTTCAGCTGTTCGGCGGTTTTCATCTCACGCAACTTGGACACAGCCTTTTCATCTCAATACATTAGTTAAGTTTTTTTTTCTTTTTCGCATTTGTTTATGTCGTTTTCAATTGCAAAATCTGGAAGCAAAAAAAAGCATTCTAAATGCGTGCAATTGGGCAAAAGTGACGTTTCTGATTCTGAAAAGAAGAGAATTTTCCTTCTGAATTTAAAGACAGAATGCTTTTTTTGCTTAGATTTTCCAATTGAAAACGACATAAACAAATGCGAAAAAGAAAAAAAAACTTAACTAATGTATTGAGATGAAAAGGCTGTGTCCAAGTTGCGTGAGATGAAAACCGCCGAACAGCTGAAAGACATCGACGTGCCGAGGACGCCTCTGGGCCACCGATAGCAATCAGCCGTTGCGTATCTTTTGTGGTCACTTAGCAGACGTCGGCGTCGATTGTGTTCAATTCCATCCAAACTCGAACTATATTGCAACTGGGTCAGCGACCGGACTGTTCGATTGTGGGACGTACTCAATGGCCAATTGGTGCGACTAATGACTTTCCACAAAGGACCAATCTCATTTGGGACATAACAAACGGCCAGTTGGTTGCCTCGTTGACTAAGCACACAAGTGCTATTCTTACGATGTCTTTCAGTCGCGACGCACGGTAATATTCTTGCAGTTGGGGGTTTAGATTGCTACCTGACGCTCTGGGACTTTTCGAAGCTTACTGAAGACTTACCAGTTGGCCAATAGTGGCCATAATGCTTCGCACAACCCGGAGATAAATGATTTTTTGTTAAATTTAAAAACAAATCTTGTTTGTGGTCTTCTTTTTTTTGGTATGCTTCTGCTTCACTGATCTCTACAACAGAACGTAAATAATAGGGATTTTTCCCTTTTGACAGCGCATAAACTTCGATCAATTATTAGGTCGTGGAGGGCAAACAAATGCGGGTTTTCATACAATTTAAATTTTTTTTATTTTTCTAAATATTTCAATAATTAATGTATCAAGAAATGAAGATTTAAGTGAACGCAAGGGATTGGATGCAAAAACAAAGAAGTAGGATACAAAAAATAACTATTAACTTTAATTTTTAACAATTTTTCATTTATTTTACGGGAAAAGATATGTTTTATATTTCTTGTTTGATCAATTTATATCAAAAGTGAAGTTGCTTGCACTCCACGAAGACAAACGTTAAACGTCACTTTTTTGGTTGAACATCACTTCACTCGTTGGTTTGTCTGTAACTCGTTACTTCAATGTTCACATGAACGAAAAAATGCATAAGAAGTTCTGATAATTTGAAATATGTCGTTTTTCATTTTTACCTCCGAGCAGATTAGATCAGATCACGGATGTGTCAAAAAAAAAATCTGTGTTTCCTTTTTACCTCCGATATATCGGAGCTAAGAATTTTCATGCTCTGAGCTAAATTTATTTGCTCAGGATAAGGCGCCAGTTATAGCTATCATTGGTTTTAATCATTGAAAAGGAACATTGGAATTTTTTTGACAGGTCGTTTATAGCCATCATTGAAAATTTCTGTCTTTAAAAAAAAATTCCTGATTGAAAACCACCGAAAAACTTTTACTGACAGAAATCTGTCATTGGAGTTGTGTGAAATTGGAACACAAATCAGTGGAACAATTCGTTTCAATTTTGGACATAAAAGAATCAGCTGTTCAGGAAAATGAATTTCCGTCCGGAAAATAGAAAAATACATTTTTAGAAAAAAATAAATGTGCAACTAAACTTTTTTTTCTCAAAAAAAATTCTTTGTGTAATTTCCGATCGATTGGTTTATAATTTTCATATCTAATCAAAGGGAAACACAGTCAAATATCGATTCAAAAATTTTTCCGGATCGATTTCAATGATAGCTATAACTGGTGCCTAAATCGACCGAGCAAATAGAGCAGATAGCTGAGCGAAGACAACTTCACTTGCTTTTTCGGATTTTACAGACAGAAACAAACATACAATTAAAAATGGATTCCCAAGCCAGTCCCGCATCTATTGTAGGTGAAAAAAAAATTGTTAAAATAATAATAAGTAAAAAATTACATTTCAGTGCTCAGGTTTGTTTCTTTATTAAATCGGAGGACATTGAATATGATCTGCTCAGAGCTTCGCTTTGACACATCTGTGATCTGATCTAATCTGCTCAGAGGTAAAAAAGAAAAACGCCAATAGATGAATGAAATTTAAAATTTCACAAGTAAAAATAAAAATTCGTAATTCGAATAGAAGCACAATAGTTCTAAACAATTTGTTAACTAAATATTTAAAAAGCTATCAACAAAATTTTGTTAATAACTTTTTAAATATAAAGTTTAGAAAAACATTTTCTTAACCAAACTCTTTAGAACTCTTGTGCTTCTATTCAGAACTCTCATCAGAACTCTTTTTTAGGGATTATTACGAATTTTTATTTTTACTTGTGAAATTTTAAATTTCATTTAGCTATTTCAAATTATCAGAACTTCTTATGTATTTTTTCGTTCATGTGAACAGTGTCTTAGTCTCCATTGAAGTAACGAGTTACAGACAAACCAACGAGTAGCTGTATGAACTCATTTTTTAGGAGTTGAACTTTTCATTTTGCTAAAATTTACAGTTTTAAAATCCATGCCAAATCGAAATGTAAAAAGAGTTAGGTTAGTTAGTTAGTGATATTACCTAATACTAATATATTAGTTAACAAATATTATAATATTTAAAGCGATACAAAAATATCACTAATATTTTCGTGATTAAAGAGTGTTTTGTTCAGGAGTAAAAAAAAAAATAAAAATTTCAATAGATCATAGAATTGATGATTTAAACGTTAAGACTTAATTATTTTATAATTATTTTACCAATCAAAACTTACATTTGAAAAAGTCATTTCTTGAAAGAAAATAAGTGTAAGTCTTAAAGTTCAATAAATTAGTTGGTACTTTCACTTTTACAAAACCGTTTTTTGTACAATTATATACCAAAAGGTGATCACTTTGTACATATCCAAAGTTTAATAACTTTTAAGCCATTTACCTCTACTTACGCTTTTTGTTGTTAAGTGATTATTATAAATAAAATACTATCGATGTCAGTAGCTACTAAATCAGATATTTTTATTTACATTTAGAAACATCAGTTTTTTTACCTTTTCAGGCTCAAGTCTCGACCGTGCGTCGGTCGGTCAGATATAAGCTCACCTGACTTTGAGAAAATTCGTTCACATGGAACCGAAGTTGCTATTACGCAACAGTGCTTTTGATATACTTTGGTTTGGAAAGGCATTCCGCAGTTTCCGCCACCATTCACTCGGACTATCATTCCGTTTAGCCATTGTGTGATTTAAATAAAGCTTTACTTCATCAAGAGCTTCTACTCTTGAAGACCTAACTGGTTGAATATCATCCCAGAGCGAAACATATCCTTCGTTTAATGGCACGGTTGACGAAGGGCCAGGTGTTGGTTGTATTTAAGCATTAATTTCCGTATGATTGTTCCTCCTTGTTGACTCGATTTCGTTAATTGCAAAGTCTATTACCTTTCTCTTTGCAGCATCAGCGGCTGAACGGCTTTCAAAAAGGTGCGATTTGAATCTTGGGTCTAGGAACGTACAAACTCCAGAGGTTCCACTGCATTCAACATTTACAAACCTTTTAGCTATACCTTGCTTTATAGCAATTCCTACTTCCAGTGCCTTATAGTGAAGTGTTACGTCATTGCAAATCTTGTTTTGGTATATTTGGGTAAGCATTTTGTTATATATAATTATTAGACTTCCTGTAAGATATTGCTCCCCACTTATTTGCATAGTCACAAACTAAAGCCTCCAAGAAAAGCCAAATATGTTTAGCTCAAAAATATTATACTATCTTCAGTGTTCTGTTATATTAATCGGATTGCAATGATAAGGTGGTTGGGATTAGCGAAAAAGACGGAGCACCAGGATATGGTTTCTTAAAATTAACGGACTTTAACCCGCCAGACTTTTGTTTTTGTATGCACATACCTATAATCCCTGTTTGATTCACCAAAGGTGTGACAAAAAGCCAGCGCGTGTAATTTTGGTCGAAACATTAATAAAATCGTATGGGTCTATTCCCCCCGTTTAGTTACATGGTCCAATTTTCTTAAAAAAATTCTTAAGAGAAAATGTTTAAAATCAACGATTACACCTATAGTGACAATACAACACCATTTTACACTATAATGCATACTCTGAAATCCCCTTTTATCTTTTTTATTAAATAAAGTTTAATGACCGGTTTTTGAAAAATTAAAACAAAATGAAAAAAAATAATGCACTATTTTTGTTTATAAAATGTAACGGTCTTTTCAAGTCTTAGTCGAATACTCAAAACCAGATGGTTCTAGGTTCGGTTTATAAAATTATAATGTGTAGGTTAGAGGTCTGCATGAATGTCTTAAAACTAGATTTGAGACATTCAATAATATTTGCTGCACTCAACTCATTCTACTCACTTCTTGAACTGAGAATGAGTGTACTACTTGGTGTTTGGAAACAATATGAGTTGAATATTCATTTCATACAAACCCACAGCGCATTGTACCCAAAGAGAATGAATACTCATTTGTGAATATTCACAATTTGAATCAGGTGTACTCACAAAAAAAGTGAATATTCATAATTTAGATTGGGTGGTCTTGAGAGAATGCTGTGTGTTTTATCAATAGCAATAGCAAGCAATGTGTATTGGAATGATGTTTTTCTGTATATTTAGTATATAAATTATGTATGTTGTATGTAAATATTTATTGAATTAGCGGATACGCAACGTGTATTACTACGTTTAAAAAAGAAATATGTAGGTACGTTTTGATTTATTTGTTGGAAAAAAAAGACGTTTTTGTATGGGAAATTCTAAAATCGACTTTATGAATGGACCGTGCCTAATGCCTTGTTTTAGTAGTCAAATGTCTAACACCCTCTTCGCATTATTTTCTTTGTTATGAGACTGGTTCGGGGCACATCGATTGGATGATTTTAATGTCTATAATGGACATAGAAACATTTTTTTGTTTGTTATTATATAAAGATAAACAAACTTTAATGTGCTTTTTGTTTTACAAGTACCTAAGTATTTTCAAGGAAAAACAGTATTAAGTGAAAATTTATGATGGCAGTCAGTCAAAGGTTCAAGGGGCCTGAGGCCAGGGGACTGAGTGTTTTCATAGTTTTTGCGCCAAAAAATAGTAACGCATTTTCCAAAAAATTATAAAATTTACATAACAAAGGTTTAACTAATAGACCAAGAGCCGACAGCATATTTTGGGAACAGATGGACAGCCAAAATCGGAATATGAGGGATTATAGTTACATTTATGGTGATATCGAATACAAAAGTCTGGCAGGTTTTTTTCTAAGTCTATGGTAGGGGTGGGGGGTCCAAACCAGCTTGTTTTCCTATTTATGTCATTTTCCCTAAGTCTTAAGACGTTTATCTTGGTGATCCGATAAATGTGACCGATAATTTATCTAAGGCTTTTGAGCAAACCTTATCGGCGTTTTTGTGGATACTTTATTTTTGTTGATGTTTTGTTTTGTTGAAAATCTTCAAAAAAGGGATGATAAGGTTGACGTAAAATGCTTATATATTGAGTTCAATTAATCGGACCGTCAAGATTGTGATGTTTAGGTATAGAAATTTAATTAATTAAAGAGGTTATAATCCTGAAAATAAAAAAAGAAGAACTTTTTAACCCCCACCCCTCCAAAATGCTTAAAACAAAACCTGACATGCCGTACTTTGATATTCGATGTCACGATACATGTAGGTACCTACTTATAATCCCTCATACTCTAATTTTGGTTATACTCGCATTGGCTTTCTTTGAAGATGCATTGGAAGCCGTGGAGACGGGGGAAGTTGGAGGTCTAACAAACTGAAATATTTGTTCTCGAACAACCTGATCATAAGATACATGTTTTAAGGGTAGCTTTGAATGCTGAATCTAATGACAACAAATCCAAAATGATACGTCTACCCCAAAGAAAAGTTGTTGGAACAGAAAAGAGCCACTTCAACATTTTCTTATTTATTTCAAAATTGGCGCCTCAATTCGACCAATCGCCATAATTTATTTAACTTCCCAGTATTATGTTTACATATCATTTTAACCAACTTGAATTTATACATATATTATGATTAATTTTTTAATTCGTTACTTTATTTAAAATATAAAAATACAAACAATATAAATAAAAATACAAATGTACAGACAACCACTCGAGTAGACAGTTTAATTCAATCTGAATCTTTTAATCTTCAAACTATGTGTAGGGACGCCAAAGAAGTTGGCGTCTTGCGAATTCATATTACTCAAGATATAAACAGTTCATGAAAGAATCTGTTGAATTGACAAAAAGTGTGCAAGATACAATAATCTATAATGATATAAACAGTTCATGAAAGAATCTGTTGAATTGACAAAAAGTGTGCAAGATACAATAATCTGTTGAATTGACAAAAGTAATTTGATTATAGTGAGTGGGAGTGAGGTTTATAAGAATATGATTAGTTGGTACATAACACATATATATATAAAAGCTTTCAATGAAATAAAAGCATAAATCATTTTTGTCAAGCGATCAGTGGTAAAAATAACGTCTTTCATTTAAGTTCTCCTTAAGTCGGTCCGTAAAAATATACGATCGCTCAAAAGTTATAGACCTTTTTACGTAATCATGACTTTTTTTTAAGTACATATCAGGTAAAATACTACCGAAAACCATATGAAAATAGAAGTTTGTCAATTAAACTTCGAATAAATGTTTCATTAGTCAATAGAACAAAGATTAAAAAGAGCCACTAAAAATATCTTTGGTAAAAGCATGTTTTTTTAAAGCGAAGGTAAAGTGTAGAATTATTAACATAACACTCACTGGACTGAGAAACTGAATGGACAATCCATGACCTCTCGCCCAGATGCCTTCTTAACAAATGAAAAATCAAACACTGCAATAGTAAAAAATAATTAAAAAAAAATGTGTGCGTTCATGTACTTTTATTTTCAACTAAACAAAATGTATTCCAAACGTTAGACCTATAACAGTCAGTATTTTTTACAAGATTGAATCGATCACAAAAATAATTTGGGTTTTAATACCTTAATTGATTAAGAGTTCTGAATTGACTATACCGCGCGCCACCGCGCTGCCATCCACCAGTAATATTTTTCCATTGCAACACCCGAGTCATTATTTGCCATTTCCTAAGTGAAATTAAATTTTGTCTTTAAAAATCCAGGTTTAATCTTTTATTTGATCAAAATTGAACTAACATTATTCAAATACATTTTCACTTTAAATGGTATAGATATACCTTTCCTCCAATTTTAAAATCAAATCCAAATACCAATAGAATTGCACTCACAAACAAACTGTGAATATTCAAAACATACTATGAATATTCAAACTATAATATGAGTATTCATAATAATACAGAGCGAAAGAAGTGCACTCATTTGATTTGTTACAAGCACCCACGAAAGAGAAAAGAAACAAGCACTGCACCCGTTCTGTTATCAGAGAGTGAATGTTGTACTGGTTTTGTTTTTTATATGAGTTCTCATTTTGTGAGTGAACTTTATTAAAATTGTGTTGTAAATTGAGTGCACTGAAGTAGTGGAACAGTGTGAATAGATC